>AYEL01058918.1:0-34848 GCA_000484575.1 Olivierus martensii | reverse complement strand
TGTATTAAAAATATATAAATATATATTTAATATATTAAAATAATTAATTATAATTTTCTAGCTTGAAAAAGTATTGCAAGGAGATATTAATGAATGTGCAGAACCTTATATTAAAGATGATAAAGTAAGTTTAAAAATTTTAATATATTACTTATAGAATATGCATATATCTCAAATCTTATTTATCACTAAATTCTATTTAATATTTGTTTTCTACATTTTAATCAATATCCTCTAAAAATGCAGTTTTAGTTTAATCTCTTGTTATCAATATCTCTAAAAATGCAGTTTTAGTTTAATCTCTAATTTATATTCATTATTATAATTAATAAATTGAATCCAAAATTTTTAATAAATATTATATTAACAAATGGAAAGTAGAAGGTACATTAGTCAGAATGATTTTATTGTATAACAATTTTGCAGAGTACATTAAATAAATTTATATAATTTCTAATCATTATCAGATTAAAAATCTTAAAAATGCTATATTTTTATATAAAATTCATATTAGTTTAGTATTTACATTAACAGGTCAGATTTTAAGTTCATGTATACTTTTGAGGAATTTTAAAATAAGATAAATATAATTAATTTTATTAGTCAGCAAGATTATAGTTGTTTATTATCAATAATTTGTTGCCATCTTATTGACAGTTTATTCCATCTATTTAAGATGATTTTACTTTTTATTTGAAATAGTCAGACAATATTGTTTTGATTTCATCTTTAATATTGAATTTTTTCCCCAGTAAAAAATTCTTCAGATTCAGAAACAGATGATAATCACTTGATAAGTTAATCTCTTTAATATTTTGTAAGTATAATGGATAAAGCTGAACTCTCATTTGAAATTCTGAATTCTCTGTAATGTTGTTTGTGTGATATATAATTTAAAATTGTTTTAGTGGAACAAAACGTTTTTTATTCATTAATTTGGGATGTTTTTAATCATTTCTGAGCTTAATAATGAAAGTTGTTGAAAATAGGAATTGACATTTATAATTTGGCTAGATGCTGGCAGTTTAATGATATTGAACATATCTTATCAAATAGACAACATTTTTTTAATGCATTCCTTCTCTGCTGCTGGTTAATTTTCTTTTTCTTATAGCCTAATGAAAGACTATTAATTTTTCACCACCTGTCACAGTGCAGTCAGGAAATAGCTCTTGTGGATGATGGATTAAAAAAACAAAAATGCAGATGTATATTATTTATTGATGATGGCTTGCAATATATGAAGTGGCAATTTTGTTGATAATGACTTATGATATCTCAAGTGACTTTCTTTTAAATTTTTAACCTTAATAAATTATGATTGCTTTTTTATTCAAACACTATATAATAATATCATCAGTTAAATGAAGAGTTCTGTCCTTTCATACAATAAGTTCTCTTTTAAAAAATAAGAATAAAGCAATTAAAAGATGTACAGATATTAATGTTAAATGAATCAATAATTCAGTTGTTTTTATTATTTAATTCAGTAAAATGAAAATATCTACCATATAAGAAAAATAAGATTTATTAATCTTTTAAGTCCACTGTACATATGTACATTAGACTTAAGAGATACATTCAAAAAATATTAATTTGATTTTCATGAGAGATTTTTGTCAGTATTATTGGGAAACTTTGTTATTTAAAAAGTTATATTGTAATTCAATATAATGCATAAGAGTTCTGCATTTTGTATTGAAATGTAAATTTTATATATTATATAAGGAGTATTTTTTTTAAATGCAAACAAGTACATAACTCAAAATTTAAATTATGTTATAAAAATGCTACTTAGATATATATGAAACTTTCTATATACAGTCGAATCCACTTAATTAGGCCACTGGTTAATTGGGGCAGCTCCTTTTTTGGGCCAAATCTCAAAGTACAGAAACCAAACTAATAAACTAATACATAATTTAAATGTTTAATTGGGACAGTAGCAGAAAGGAATTTAGCAATTTTTGACATATTTTAGAGATTTTTCAAAAGTATGTCAACACTACATACACTAATATTTGGCAACACTAGCGTGATGCGAATTAGTTATCTATCGTCGTGCATCTGGCAAGTATGCATCTGCTTAGAGTCTGATCTGTCGTGGTGAGTCTGGCAAGTGTGCGTCTACTTAAGAGTCTGCCATTGTACCTAGCAATATTCATTTACAGTGTCGATTTTATTTAAAATTTTTAATCTTTGTCAAGATGTCAAAAAATAATTTTACACTTTCAAGTAAAATTGCTTTGCTGGATAAAATTAAAAGCTGGCCATTTAATATAAGCCGTCGTAGACTTGCTAATATAACTGGTGTACCAAAATCAAAAGACAGACTATACTTGATACATTTTTGCAAAATTAAAATTTGAAATTGTAAAATTTATCATCTATGTATTATTTTTTCCATTATTTATAGTACAAATAGTTTTGGTAATTTTGGTTTAATAAAGCATTAAAATAGGTACCTAATTATTATTTTTTTATATTATTTATTTACCTATGTATTACATATTTTATTTTAGAATTTATTATTAGTTAGTTTAATTGGGCCAAAATGGATTAGCCCAATGTATCCCAATTAAGCTGAATCCACTGTATATTCAAATGTTTTAATAATCTATAAGAAAAAATTTATTATAAAATGTTTTAATAATCTATAAGAAAAAATTTATTATAATTATTTAGGAAAATGCCTATTATATAATCAAATTTTTATTAATAACTAAAAAAAATTTTTTTATTAAAAATTAGAACTAAAAAATACATTTATTTGAAATTGTGAAAATTCTATTTCTGCATATGAAAAATATAATAGTTATTACTTTTATAATGATAAAAGACTCCATTAATATTTTAACAAAAAATATGAAAACTGCTAAATTTAAAATACTCTGTTGTTAACAATCACTTCATCATTTAGAAATATGTAAACTTTGTCATCTATTAAATACTTATTCAAAATTATTTTAGACATTAAATCTTGTTTTGAAAAATCGTTAGTTTAAACTGAATTTTATGCTAGTAACTATATTTTTAATAAAAATTAAAAATTTTGAAAGTCAGATTTATGAGGATTTTGTTATTTCTTGTAATAACAAATTGATTACTTTAAAATGGAAAATAATGTGTAATTTTCATAAACATAATTTTTTTTCATTAAATTTATTAAAACCTTTCATAAGTTTTAATAAATTTTACAAATTTATTAAACTTATGAAAAAAATTATGAAATTAATTATAATTTGTAAAATTTATAATAAATAAATAAACAGAACTCTAGATAATTTCTTGAAGATAAATTTATATTATGGGGTAAAATTTCCCCAACCAAACTCTGCAAGTTTTTGTACGGTTTTCCTTGCCACAGCATTGCGACAGCTTAAATCTTGTTTTGAAAAATCGTTAGTTTAAACTGAATTTTATGCTAGTAACTATATTTTTAATAAAAATTAAAAATTTTGAAAGTCAGATTTATGAGGATTTTGTTATTTCTTGTAATAACAAATTGATTACTTTAAAATGGAAAATAATGTGTAATTTTCATAAACATAATTTTTTTTCATTAAATTTATTAAAACCTTTCATAAGTTTTAATAAATTTTACAAATTTATTAAACTTATGAAAAAAATTATGAAATTAATTATAATTTGTAAAATTTATAATAAATAAATAAACAGAACTCTAGATAATTTCTTGAAGATAAATTTATATTTTTTAAATTTAATTAAATTTTGTTAAAAATATAAATATTTATATATATTTTTTTTTTCTGAATAAAAGAATCGTGAAAAGGTGAAGGCAAATGCTGCAATTACTTGTGATCGACTTGGAAATTATAGAATGCCATTTGCTTGGACTGCCATTTATTTATTAAATATTATTAATGGAGTAAATAATATGGAGAGAGATTCTTCTATTGATAAGGAAACCAGCAGTTCTAATAGTCTTGGTAAAAATATTTATTTTTTAAATTGAATTTTAATTTTAATATTTGTTCACAAATTTTAAACATTGTTTTAGACAAGTATTTTTTCTTACTTATTTCTCAGTATTAAATTGATATCTAAGATATGTAGCATTACAGAAATGACTCAAAAATCTTTATTTACAGTATGGAGAAAATTTCAGATATAATTAGTATAGGAATGTATAGTTTCAAATTGTACTATTTTCATTAATTATTAACTTAAAGCAATAGCATTGAAGCAGGTTTCAATAATAATTACAATTAATTATTATTAATTGTAATTATTAATAAGTTTGTAAAAATGTTTTCAGCTCTTGAGCCTCCTCAGTTCGAGCTAACATAATAAATCAAAGAAACAAAAAAAAAAAAATGAATAAAATGATATTCCAATAAATATAACTTAAATACAGTTTCAAACTTTCACATGCACTCTATACAGTTCAGAATTTTAAAAGAAAAAAGACTTTAATTACATTATATAATTATTTATATAACAAAAAAATTGTTTTTAACTACTGTCCATACTTAAACCGATATAAATCTTCTACCTTTCAAATAATATTTTTAACTAGTTTTTATTAAATCATGCATGTTTTCATAGAATTATTACAATTCATTTTTGCATATTATTAATTTATATTGTAAGTTATGCTATAGTATCACATACAGTAATTTTTTAAATTTAATTAAATTTTGTTAAAAATATAAATATTTATATATATTTTTTTTTTCTGAATAAAAGAATCGTGAAAAGGTGAAGGCAAATGCTGCAATTACTTGTGATCGACTTGGAAATTATAGAATGCCATTTGCTTGGACTGCCATTTATTTATTAAATATTATTAATGGAGTAAATAATATGGAGAGAGATTCTTCTATTGATAAGGAAACCAGCAGTTCTAATAGTCTTGGTAAAAATATTTATTTTTTAAATTGAATTTTAATTTTAATATTTGTTCACAAATTTTAAACATTGTTTTAGACAAGTATTTTTTCTTACTTATTTCTCAGTATTAAATTGATATCTAAGATATGTAGCATTACAGAAATGACTCAAAAATCTTTATTTACAGTATGGAGAAAATTTCAGTTATAATTAGTATAGGAATGTATAGTTTCAAATTGTACTATTTTCATTAATTATTAACTTAAAGCAATAGCATTGAAGCAGGTTTCAATAATAATTACAATTAATTATTATTAATTGTAATTATTAATAAGTTTGTAAAAATGTTTTCAGCTCTTGAGCCTCCTCAGTTCGAGCTAACATAATAAATCAAAGAAACAAAAAAAAAAAAATGAATAAAATGATATTCCAATAAATATAACTTAAATACAGTTTCAAACTTTCACATGCACTCTATACAGTTCAGAATTTTAAAAGAAAAAAGACTTTAATTACATTATATAATTATTTATATAACAAAAAAATTGTTTTTAACTACTGTCCATACTTAAACCGATATAAATCTTCTACCTTTCAAATAATATTTTTAACTAGTTTTTATTAAATCATGCATGTTTTCATAGAATTATTACAATTCATTTTTGCATATTATTAATTTATATTGTAAGTTATGCTATAGTATCATACAATCTATGTAATCCATAGCACTATATACAATTAAATTATTGAACATGTCCTTAAAATCATGTGTGTTTATATAACTTTAATACAACACTATTATTTCTATTCCAAAAACTCTGCTAAATTATTTATTAAACATTTAATTGCAATTAGTGCTTTGTTTTTAAGTCCAAAAAAAAGTAAACATTTATTTAAAAACTTTTTCAATATTCCAAAAAAGTCTTCTTTATATTTTGTAATTTAATTTTATATTCTGAGAATATAAAAAACTGAAGAGATTTCTTTGGAAGATTAAAAATGCTTTTTAAATAAATTGATTTAACTGAAATTGTCAAGTAAGGTGATGTTAAACAAAGACCCACTATATATATATATATATATATATATATGTCGTGTGTTCTATTCACAAAGAACTACAAAAAGATATTCTTTTGTCAATATTACTTTATTCTACCATTTTAAACTCTAACCGCCGTCTTTTCTCGCGCCCCCTCTCGTCCTAATTCAGCATCATTATTGGACGTCACATATCCCCTCCGGTAGATGGTTGCTCCTGAATAGTCGTTGTATAGAAGTAACAATATTTTGATCATCGTCATCATTGTTGTTTTGATTTGGTTCTTCTTCGGGTGTCCGATACCTTTAAATCTTTGACACGTGTACTATTGAAGTTGTGCAACCTTTTCGTTTTTGGTTAATTTTCATAGTTACTGGTGACATTCTTTCTATGATTTTAAATGGTCCACTATAGAAAGGTTTTAGTTTACCGTCCCCAGCCTGCCAAAGATTTTTCACAAGCACACTTTCCCCTACTGCGAAGTCCGGGTCCACCATATTATTGTCATATTTAATCTTCCGTTGATGATAGTGGTTGGTTCTGTGTAGAGCTTGTTGTCTTGCCATGTGTAGGTCGACGGGTGCTTCTGTGTGGTATTTATATGGTGGTGTGCCCAGTAAGAGGAATCTCGGGGAGAATCCTGTAATTTCGTGTGATGTATTGTTATATTGTTCCACACATTGTTGTAATTTGGGCAATGGGCATTGTGGGGTCGAGTTGATTTGACATCGTAGTTGACCAATTATCGTTTGATTACATAAGCAAAATTATCTGCTTCTAATGGAACATTAATTTTACTCACCTCTGTTTCAATATCATTGAATTGTCGTTTAATTGTTGTAATACCTTTTGTTTTCGGCATCCTGTCGACTTTTGTCATGTTCTATTCACAAAGAACTACAAAAAGATATTCTTTTGTCAATATTACTTTATTCTACCATTTTAAACTTTAACCGCCGTCTTTTCTCATGCCCCCTCTCGTCCTAATTCATTATACAAGATTTTTAATGGTTGAGAAGTAAGAATTTAAATTAAATGCTTTTTTGAATTGCATGTTTTTGTATTCATCAGATAATAGCCCAATTAGCCATATGACACATAGTGTTGACATTTAATTGTTTACATTTTATGCAAATTATACATATGATAAATACATCTGATATATTTAATTTCAAATAGGAAGAAGAAAAATGATGAAGAGGAGATGCAGTTTATTTTGCTTTTATTGTATGCTGCATATGAAAGATATTCAGCATACAATAGAGTAAAATCTATTCAATTTAAATACTTTTCAAAATTTAAATTTTCTTCTTCAATATAATACAGTTATGTTATTAAAATAAATTGTTTAAAAATTGATTTTATGGATAAAATATATTATATTTATTTATGTGATCACTAACTTAGAAAAATATGAAATTAAAAATTTTTATGTAATTCTTTGATCTTGATTTTTCTTGAATGATATGATCATTAAAAAATTCAGAGAAATTTATGAAGAAATTTTCTGTTCTTTGAGTCCTCGCAGAAGTATTATTCAAATAATGAAATATAAGACATAAAAGTTGTGCCACATACACAAAGACAAATTTTTTATGTATTTAAAAGGGAAATTTAATCATAAAAGAAATCACTAAAACTGCTTAACCTTTAGCATTAAAGTCTGAAAAAAGCATAATAAGCAGTGAAGAATAACACATTTAATGAGACAAAAACGTTTTTGGTATTGGTACTACCATCATCAGTTGTATATAAAAGAATTATTATATTCTTTTATATACAACTGATGATGGTAGTACCAATACCGAAAACGTTTTTGTCTCATTAAATGTGTTATTCTTCACTGCTTATTGTGCTTTTTTCAGACTTTAAGGGAAATTTAATTTTAATTTATGGAATTTGATGTATAGATGGATTTCATGAAATATGATCTTTATAAAAAATGGATTACTTTATTTTTCAAAAAATGAAAAATTAAGATATATAATACTAATCAGTTTTATGATAAGTTATAAAATTAAATATTTTAAACTTTATTTCATACTGCAGATCGAAAATCTGGAAATAATACATTTGAAACTTTACGTAAAAAATCGGTTGATACCAGTTCTTTAGGTCGTCGTGGATCACTTGAAAGGAAAAGTGGAACTGAAAAGAGACATAGTTGGTCACCTGATGATTTAGGAGCAGGGCTTGACAATTTTCGTCCAGTAATGCTGACTGTTAATAGTTTTTTTAAACAAGTAAATTGAAATAATTTCATTTATTTTTAAAATAATTTTAAAGATATTTTTATGAAATATATATATAAATAATAAATTTATTTCTTTTAAATATAAAGGAAAATGATAGATTAAGAGATGAAGATTTATACAAGTTTTTAGCCGATTTGAAACGCCCACAATCAGCACATAAACGACTGAAATGTATACCAGGTATGACAAATATATGATGATATAAATTTTTCTTTTTTATATATATTAAAGAAAATCATTTTATTATTATTACTTATGAGGGTTCAGAATTTGATTTATAATTTCATTGTCCTTGTAAACTTCTTAATCTGTGAAAAATAATATGCCTGGAAAGATTATCTGGATAGAAAACATCATTTTTTAGCTAATTTATCCTTTCCTATATTCAACTTCATTTTGTACCCATTATTTCTTTACATGAGTTAAGCTACTTATGTTATTTCTGGTCAATAATTTGGAGCTGTTCTTATTGTTTTCCAGTTGATGTGGTTCCTAAGATATTTTCTGTTGCTAATTTTATTATAATTTGCTGCATTTGAATTTTAGCATCTTTACTATCATTCAAGAAATGTAGCTTTGTCTGATATGTAATTATGATTGCATACTAAAATCAATTTATTATTATTTTAAATAATCATTAACTACATTAGAACTGTTGCTAGTATCTTGTCATTTTTGAATATCTGATTTATAGTAAATTTGACTTACTTTATCTAAAACATTTTTTATAATTGTTTTTTAGATACCTTGCTTTATGATACTTCACTTTTTGTTGTTTTGCTATTTTAACACTTCTCAATTATATTTAGTATTTTTATTTTATATCTCAAAATGAAAATTATCTGAAAAGTAATACTTAGAATAAGTATATAACACTAAATGAGCCAGGCTTAGAACTATTCTGAAAAGCTGAAGATGGAAGATCTGAAGTTGAATCTGCCAAGATTTATATGAATGATTTAAAACATGGCCATCTAGCTGAGTTTTTGGCATAGTGCTATTGTGCATTTAATAAATAATAGTATAAATAGTTTTGTTTTTAAGCTTTTATATATGTATTAGCAAATGAAAAAGTACTATGATTTGCTTTATTGCGATGTTCTAGAATGTAACTGCCACAATAATGAGATATGTCTGAGTTATTCACTGATGTTAATTGAGATAAGATAAATCAAGACAGAATTTTTCAAATAAATGCAGTGTCAAAATGGAATATCTGGTACTAGGCAATAAATTTTCATCACGAAAACAGATGTCTTTATTCTGTACTTTAGAAAAATTTACAGAAATATAAAATCTAACAAATCATATAAAAAATTTAAAGAGAAAGAAAACACTTTCTATTGAACTATTGCCAGATCATCTTTCTTATCCTCTTCAGAGTTTCACAATATGCTGCCATATTAATCATTGTGCCTTTGAAAATTAATTCAGTATGCAAAACATCTTATGATGTCCCACCCCAGGTGCCAGGCGGTCACCATGTCCTGTCCGACCCCTCCCTGCCGACTGCTGATTTTCTCATTGTCTTAACTGGATAACAACATGTAAGTGAATATCTAGCCTAGTTAGCCAATCCAACAAAGTCAAAAACGAATCCATTAATAGAATTTTATTCAGAACACAATTTTAAGAAAACTTACAGTAATTAAATAATACATAAACGCAAGGTCCTTCCAATTCTCTCGTTAATACCATTGACAACACCATATCACTTTGATGTTGAAGCTGTGATGTCAACAAACCACTTGTGTCAATAGTAGGAAAGGCAATGAAGTAACCCCCTACCGTACAT
Source organism: Olivierus martensii (assembly GCA_000484575.1). Classification (NCBI taxonomy): domain Eukaryota; kingdom Metazoa; phylum Arthropoda; class Arachnida; order Scorpiones; family Buthidae; genus Olivierus; species Olivierus martensii. The sequence continues at coordinate 24,905 of AYEL01058918.1, read as the reverse complement.
TTAACATGAAACCAATTTACATAATTCTTTACATGTTGGCTAAACATTTTCTTACCATATTCAAACAAGTAATAATTCACAATTCTTCTTACAAATAAAAATAAATTACTAAATATCCAATTACAAAAAAATATTATAAATATCATAATTAAATAAAATACAGAAAAATGTCATCCAGCTCCATATCGGCACCTGTCCAACATGGTGTCGGCCATGCTTCCCAATCTCAGGTATAGTTATAACATTAACATTTATCTTACTCAGACATAACACACGTCGTTCACATCTCAAATCTTCACAACCTTTATTGTAAAAAAACGGGTCAGCATCAATTTTCTGGCTGAGGGAATGTTCCAGCACTTTTTTAGAGGTGGAGAATAGAATGTTTCCATTCATGCAAATTCTGTTTCATTTCTGGTGAGAAGTGATGAACCCAACATTCATTTTCAGTCATGATATAATTTAAAAAGTCATTTCCTTCATTCTGATAATTATCCAAAAATGTAAGACCTATTTGAAAATGTTGTTCCTTGTATTATTCTGTCAATAAATAAGGCATCCATTGAGTGTAAACTTTGCAAAATTCAAGAAACTCAGCAATGATGTAATGTGCATTTCCATATGAAATGCCCAATTCATATTATCCACTGTGATTTGTCTGTTTGCAAAAATCAATTTGTGAATTATCAATGTTGTCATTCATCATTGAAGTTAACAGTCTTCCTTTTCAGTAATCAGTTTTGATATTCATGTACCCATTCTTGAACAGTGTGCATCATTTTGCAGTTGAACTGGCATAAAATTGCTTTGTCACTATATACTTCATGCAATTGGCAATGAATTTCAGTTACATTTATTTGCTCACAAAAAATGAATTACTGAATTGACCTCCAATTTGAATGCTAATTACAACATACAGTATATGATATTGTTTGTGACTGATAATGAACAAACTGTTCCTGTTATTTTGAAATCATTATCATCACTGTGAAATAGAAGTCAGTGATGTCTTCTATTGTCAGTGACTTTCATCAAAATTTTTGACTCTGTCTTACATATTGAATCTGCTGTATAGTTAGAATGACATTTAAGAAATGCGTAGTAATTGACTTATTTGTTCTAAATTTATTTTAGCTCAAGTATGTTACACCATAGTTATAAGACTTTTGTCAGTGAAATCTTCTTTCAATTCTTCTGCTTTATCATCCCCATCCTATAAGATATACACCAATTCTCAATTATTATGAGATATACACAGTAATCGTAATTATGTAATGCCAGTAAATACCAGTAATTATAACATATACACATTGTCTACATATATTATATAGGGCTTAATAGATATCCTATATTTTTAAGATATTAAACTCTATAAAATGTAGGAGATATTTTATATTTCTGTAGTTTGTTATGCTGAAGAGGGCCATATTATGATTGAAAATGTTCATTAATAAAATTAACTAGTTAATTGCTAAATTAGTGTAAGTATTTACAGGCAATCCCCGACTTATGTAAGTGGATCATTCTGCAAAATCTTACATAAGTCAAAACATATACAGTCAATTCTTGCTATTCACAGTAGTTACATTCTGTAAATTCTTCATAATTACTGAATTAGCGAATAGTGAACCATTATGCCTATGGGAAATATAGAAATAGGTTCCTGCGAACCTTTCTTCCCAACATTTTTATACTTGGTTTATGTATTTTTTTCTGTTTTCAGACACCCTATTTAATATGTATTACATTACTTACAAATAATTACAGCATATACAGTGCATAGTAGTAAATACAGTATTATAAGATATAAAAGTATTATAGTAGTAAATACAGTATTAACTATGTAGTAAATAAAATCTTATTTTTTAAAGATAGTTTTTTGATGTTGCAAGATGTTTGATGTGACAGCTACAATATTATCTTTTTAACTGCGTTGAAAAACTGCATCAGCCTTGTCTCTGTCGCTTTTTTCCTCAGATCTTCTAAAATTTTGGTATAAGGAGCAAATGTGAGGAGGTTAGGCACCTAAATTTGAGACTGCATTCAACCATAGGGGCACATTCTTCTATGGGACCTGTGGACGATATGAACAGGCGTTTGGCCTACCTGCGGCCTATGGAGTGAGCAAGGATAAGTAATGAGAAATTTTCCGGCAAACTGATTCAGAGACTACATTTGGTAACAAACAACTTCCTTTATTAGAGAGAGAGAGAGTTTACATTGGTAATAGTATTTTTGCCGCTCAGCAGGAATCAACGAATAAGCATGAAAGCTCCACGTATATTGATTTCGTGGTTACAAATAAATTTTTGTGAATAGTCGAATATGCGAATAAGAAATCCGCGAATAACGAGAATTGACTGTATATGTTAAAAAATATATCCTATACTGTATTAAAATAATATACTCTATTGTGCCATAAAGTGGTACAATAGAGTATATTACTTTTATTAGAGAGAGAGAGAGTTTACATTGGTAATAGTATTTTTGCCGCTCAGCAGGAATCAACGAATAAGCATGAAAGCTCCACGTATATTGATTTCGTGGTTACAAATAAATTTTTGTGAATAGTCAAATACGCGAATAAGAAATCCGCGAATAACGAGAATTGACTGTATATGTTAAAAAATATATCCTATACTGTATTAAAATAATATACTCTATTGTGCCATAAAGTGGTACAATAGAGTATATTACTTATACAGTGGTACCTTGGTTAACGACGGTAATCTGTTCCAGCGGAACCGTCGTTATCCAAAGCATGATTCCCCATAGGATTTAATTGAAAATTGATTAATTTGTTCCGGCTCCTTCCCACAACCATAGTAATATTAAAAATGCAGATAAAACTCATTTAAAATGTCCTAAAAAATATGGAAAATATCATTTATTTATTATATTTGCTACAAAAAATTTAACATTAATAAAATGAATTGTTCGTGGAAACAGTTTTTAATTATCAATCTTCATCAGAAGGACAAATGAGCTCACTTCAGAGTTTTTTGACAAATGAACCTGTAAACACTGATTAGCGACTTATAGATTCAATGATTATTATATAGATAAGATTTGATTTTGCCTTTTCATGGCAAACGAACAGTGATACGCACTCACCGATTTATTGTCTATACGAACTGCAGGATCTCGGACATTTTTTTCTAATGGAATCCGAAACTGCGACGTCACACCACTCGCGGGTATCAAGTAATATATAACACAAATATACAATTGAATTAGACTTTGTTCGGTTCTACATATGTCAGATTTGTATAAGTTGGGGACACCACAAATATACAGATCTTTGTATATATTTTTATAGACTTTTGAACTTTACAGAATAGTTATTTTGGGATATTTTAATCTTTAATTATCCTTTTTTCTAATTGAATTTCATGTTGCATTTTATCCCTATTAAGTACTAAGTTGCATGATCTTTTCTTCATATTTTATTATATAAGTGAGATTATTTAATAAACACATAAAGGCTATTGTAGCTCTGTTATGAGCCACTACCCTGGTGGGGATCTGTTGTCATATAAAGTGTAATAGTCAACAAGGATTTTTCAGGAAGGATCCAAGTATGTTCTGGACAAATCTAAAATTATGAGATACAGAATTGGTGAGAATACTTGTACATATCTAAATTGATTTTATTTCAATATCAGAACTTCACCTTCCTTTGCAAGTATGTTTAATAAAAATATAACTTCATAATTGGCCATTAAGCTATGTGTTGAAATAGATAGATGATCACACATACATTGAATAGACAACTTAATTACAGTTTAAATATCAATATATGGATGACATAAATGCAACGTAATGCAACACAGAGATGAAGTTTTACAGTTCAGTTAATAAATAGGAATTAACTGAACTATGGAGCAACATACTTGAGCTAAAGTAAATCACAGGATGACTATATATTGCATATATAAGTTATAAGTGTGCAAAATAATAATCTTTTAATCAGTGAATAATATAGAAAAATGTTGTATATTAATAATGTGTATAATTACCGTTTTTGTAATATGATAAAATAGCTTGTGATAACTTTTTGTAATGTGTCCTGTGATAATTTCTAGAAAAAAATGCAGATTTTTCTGCAAAAACTTCTGTAAATAGTGTTTTATATAAATTGTAATATTTCAAGAAATTTTTAATATTTCTACTTGCAACTTTTCTGCAATGTTTTGAAAATTCCCAAGCATTGAGAGATGAGTAGAGTTCTATAACTGTTATTTAAACTTTTATGGTAATGTAGCATATTATTCAATGAATGAAAGAAAAAAAAATATCATATGAAATGATACTAAACAAAATGTTGATGGATGATGAATGTTTTTAACAAAGCTCATACAAGAATTTGCTAAAGAAATCTTCAGCAGAATGTCAAATTATATATTACAGAAAGTTAAAAGATGATAATTACAGCCATTATATGATATTATAGGAATGTGTATATAATAATAACTAGAAAATTAAGATTAATCATATACAAAATTATAAAAAGAATATCTTATATGTATTACTTTATTTAAATAGTTAAATATAAGTTAAAATATAGTAAATTAATTTATAAAAAAATAATTAATAAAATACACTATTTTGTTTAAATTTGGCTGATTTTATATGGAATGACCCTATAAGAATGTATGCACGGAAGATAGACAATGAATGACTTTACCAAGAAAATGAGAGCCGGATGGTGAGCTGAATTAGGTGTAAAGTTAAATTCTTGTGTTGGATCAAAAAATCAGTGACGGAATGGAAAAAAGTAAGTCAACGATCAATATTAGTAGTTTAATTAATCATTATTTCATAGCATTCAAGATGAAATAATGATTTACACGAATAATTGCTTTTTTCTATTTTGTCGTATTCAAATATTTATGAGTTATTTTACCAAAATTTAAATGATTTATATAATTATAAAGTTAGTAATTCTGATACAGATTGGATTTTTAAATTTTAAGTAATAGTATATGAATGCCTTTATATAAATTGTGAAATGCAATTATTTTTCATTAATGCTGGCTTGACATGAAATGAAAAAGAAAAATATTTCAGAATAAAAAATCGTAGAGGAAAAACAGGTGGTGGTGGTCGTGCCATAAATGAAAAATTAACTTAGTTACAAGAAAAAATTCTTTCGATTATAGGGGAACTTTACTTGGGCCAGCCACTGTCAGTCGAATCTACCGTTCGGTCGAAGTTTGTCTATTAGAACCTTTACTAAGTCTTTCGATAATCTAAATCAGCGTTTCCCAAACTTTTTCTATGACGGAACACTTCACCGATCCTGAAATTTTTACGGAACACCTTGGTTATTTTATAATATAGATAGATCATAAAAATAAATTAGGCAAGTAAATATGACTTATAAACAAAACAAAACAAATATTTATTATCAAATTGTAATTATGTAAAATAAAACACATGAAAATAATAAAATAAACTTGCGACTCCAGTTTCAACTTGGCATTTTTAAAATCATATGAGGCTTATGTTAATTTTCATAATTTTTTACAGAACACATTGGATTTCTGCGGAACACTGGTGTTTCGCAGAACATAGTTTGGGAAACGCTGGTCTAAATAATCGTCGAAAATGATCCTCGTGAAAATCAAAACATTCTAAACACAGTTAAAGTAATCGTTGTCGCTTAAGGCGACAACGATTACTTTAACTGTGTTTCAGTCTTTCTTCAGTTTCTAATCCTTTTATTAAACGTGGCGAACATGATGATCCGCCATTTTTTCCTTGTGCGTAGCCATCTCAATGTTCTACTCACGGGAGTTGACAACTCGAATTTCGAGAACGGAAAGCACGTGAATTGAAACTTACCAATTCTGTCTAAACGTGGGAGTTAGACAACGCACCACTGTTACAACGCACTCATGTTGCAGTATCACGTGACACCTCACGTGATACTGCAACATGAGTGCGTTGTAACATGAATAATTCGAGAATAAAGCCCCAGATGTTCTACAACCAATTAATATCAATTCTTATATGTATCAGTAAATTAAATGCAATGTCAGGCATTTCTATCGGGATAAGCCCATACGTGTATACTAATTATAGGCTTATCCCGATAGAACAGAATCTTATAGGGATCCTTGTTGTTGTATGTGACACGCCCACTTAGGTGGACATATTACCAGAAAAGGAACATAATCTAGATCAGTGGTTCCTACGGACCTCCAGGAGTCCTTGTAACTGCTGAGGGGATTTGTGGCAGATTAAAATTAATTTGGGGGTGCGTGGACAACGTCCGGGGATCCGCGAAAGGCTTAATATAAAGTAAAATAATTGTGACCCATTTTCATTATTATGAAAGTTAAAATAAATAGCAATAAATAAATTGGTAGCCATTTTTACGTCCTGAGTAAAATATAAGTATAGATAGGTACATAAAATGCAAGAAAAGATAAGCATCGCACGGTGGCCGATCGCGGCCGTCTATCTATATATCGATGCATGTTTTAACAGGAACGGAATCTCGCCACTACATGCAATAACTTGTCTAAAATATGGCATTATAAGAGTTGTTCATCTAATCAACAATTTAGTTCTGTTTTGTGCATGTTGTGAAGTGCATGTAACAAATTTTCCTAGTTTTGAACAAAAAGCAGTATCATTTTTTGTATTGTTACGAAGATAGGTACGTTACGTAAGTATTTTTGAATACAATTGATATCTTGTATATTAAATTTATTTAAACAAAGTTATACTTATGTTAAAGTAAGTTAAATTATGTCAAAATAAATTTATATAATAGTTTTATTATATAATATTTATCAATATTTTATTTTGTTATTTATTAATTTATTTGGTGATAATTGAATATTTTATTTTTCAAGAAAAATAATTAAATTTAGTAAGAATGCGTACTATACAATATGTGACATTTACTTAAAATTTTATCCTTATATCTTAAATAATTAATTGTTGCGAGCGTTACTTTGTGTCATTCCATTTTCAAAATAAAACAAAAATATTAATAAATAGTGGATTTTGCAAAGAAATAATTTGTTTTATTTTCTTATATCTTGAATTTGTATCCTTTTTTTACAGATAACAGTATGAGTGAGCAGAAGAAAAAATGCAAACAATATAGTGTTGAATATTTAAAATATGGCTTTATTCCGTTACCAGGAAATAGTACTTTGCCTATGTGTCTTCTATGCAATAAAACTTTATCAAACGAATCAATGAAACCTTCTAAGCTTAAGGAACATTCGACAAAAGTCCATAGCGACAAAAAAGATAAAGATTTAACTTTTTTAAAACAGTCAAAGAAAAATATTTGAAAACACCGTCATTGCAACAATTCTTAGCGACAATATCTGAGTGAGATGACGATGGACTGCGTGCTTCTTTTTTAAGATTTCTTTACTGCTTCAAAGTCCGGAAAGCCGCACACCATTGATAGTTGCAAAATAATTTATTTTTATGTTTGGGCTACAAATAGTTCAAATCCGCTACTTTTAGAGCACAACCTTACTATTTTTTAATCTTCAGATCTGGCAACATAGCTACTACATCATATTGTAATATGGCTGGTATTCTGTGCGCTCACTTGAGTTTAACTCAACCCGCACTTAACTGAAGTGTCACTTACTCAGATTCTCTCGCTTCGGAATGAGAGGTGCCATATTGAATACGCATGCGCGTTCTCGCTAAATGTAAGTGCGACCATGGTCTATAAACAAATATATGGTCATCAAACTTCGACCCGATTGCTGTAAGATTTTGAAATCCCGTCACTAGAATGCGCTGCGTATCACGTAGGGCTAAAATTCTGGATATAGAGCTTTACGTAGGGCTAAATTCGTACTTTAAAGCTCTGGATATACAGAACTTTACGTAGGGCTGAATTCGTACTTGTAACCTGACCTAGACTGTTGTTAGAGAGGTAATTTTATTTATTTTTTCACGAAAAATGTCAAATGGTTGGTTCTGTGCCTGGCTGCAATTCAGGATATAGATCCTGTAAGGAAAAACTCAAATTTCCTCTAAGGCAGCTCTATATCTGCTATGATAAATGTTTATTAACCAATGTATTACTCCTGGCAGCAGATACTGATATCTCATATTTGGAATTTTATTTTCAGTATGAGATCTGTAAAAATTTTCAAATTCTTCTAACTACTATATGTTATTGGCCTTTTTGTTAATATACAGTATATGTTACCATTTTTCCAATTAATCTTTCTACAATCAATTTTTATTAAATTTTTATAAATAAAGCTAATTTAGATTTAATAAATAAAGTTAATTTAGATTTAATAAATAAAATTATATAAAACTCATCACAGAAAAATAATAGAAATGTGCTTGTTTCGTAAATAATGAGAATATTCAGTATTATATATAAATAAGTTTCATATTTTTATTTATTTTATTTGTATTTTATATTTAAAATACTCTACTCTTGGACATTATATATATCAGTTTTTTTTTAATTTTGGGATAAAAAACATCAGCTAAAGAGGGCCAATAATTCCTGTGTATTCTAAAATAATTCTATTGTTTTAAAATACTCTACTCTTGGACATTATATATATCAGTTTTTTTTTAATTTTGGGATAAAAAACATCAGCTAAAGAGGGCCAATAATTCCTGTGTATTCTAAAATAATTCTGTTGTTTTGGTATGTATTTTTCTATATTGAAAATAAATCTATTATAGAAATCCCACTTCCAATTTTTCTATAACAGTATTTTTCCATTGAAAATGTTAAATGCAACTGTAAAAATTCAAACATCTCTGAATTTATTTGTGCTGAACTACTAATACCTATAAGAATGAGCTTTTAAAGTAAGAAATCTCATGCTATCAAAATTAATCACTAAAAATTTTCAGTTCCCAGATAGCTTTATTCTAATCAAAAAGTTCTAATACAATACTATTAAAATTTTTTTAATCCATTTTCTGTAGAATTAATAATTACAAAATCTTATCGTTAATACTTTCGGAGGAATTATAATTGTATTAATTGGCATTATTTCAAACATATTTGAAAAATCAAAGAAAAAAAAACAGGTCACAACTGCAAAATTTTGACTTAAAAATGATATTTGTGAACTAATGTTAAAAATTTTGAAATATTATTTTATTTTTACCATTTAAGTTTAAGTCCATTAAAACGTTAAGGATAACTGTAAGGTGTTTTTCATTCTAATTTATCAAAATATAGCGAAATTCCCGCTAAAAATATTTTACATTATTAATTTATCAAAATATAGCGAAATTCCTGCTAAAAACATTTTGAAATATTACGTTTGAGCTATAATCTTCTATAAGTAACTATATACAGATTCGTCCTCTATGACCATAGGTGCGACAACAACGCCGTCCTGGTGATTAAAATCTAAATCTTAACAGTTTTTCCTTTGTTATCGGTAGGAGTGTGATGACCATATACAGTATATTTATAGACCATGGTGCGACTCAAGGAAACCTAGAATAAGAGGAAGGGAAACTTGACGTATACAGCGCCCCCAAGGCTGAAGCAGACGACAACATTTGATTGTTAGGTCAGCCTTCTCGTTTTAGGCTAGAAATGAACAATATACTGTACTGTATTCATTAAATTTTTGAGACAATATAGTCCTAGTTAATTATCCGAGGCCGTTGTTAACCAAGATACCACTGTATACTCAAATATCTTTTTATAATTTTTTTTTTCGTATTTTGCAATACTTTTAAATAGATTAATTAAAGATAGAAAAATGTCACTATAATAAAATATGGAACTAAAAAATTACGATTAAAATCATAATAATTATAATTAATCAGTTGTTGCTTCTTCAACAAGTGATATGTATTTGTGTTTATGAACTATGAAATGCAAGCTCCTCTAAATAGAATGAATCACCAGTATTATTGATTTTTGCTTTATTATTTCATTTTCATTGATTCTTTCTTTGGTTATATTTACGATATTTTCAATTATGACTTTAAAAGATAAGATAATGATATAAAAATAATTTATTATTAAAATTTAAAAAATATTCGTCAGATTATTTTATAGTATTCAAAATTAAAAAGAAAATTAATATTTCAGTTTTTCAGTGCCATTATCAAATTACAGCATAATTAGATACAATTTATAGCAGTTTCTTATGCATATAAATGTTTATATTATGCAATAATTTGAAATATATACTTTATAGGTTATAGAGTCAAAAAGATTTGAAAATATGAAATTATATAATACCATATATTACTAAGGGAAATATATTTTTGATTGGTTATAATTTATAAACATTTATGTTAATATTATATTAATTGCTTATTAAATATTTATAATTAATATTAAAATTAGGTAATATTTGGAAAATCTAGTTGTCCAGAGTATTCAACAGAAGTATACACTGCTGTAACATATCATAACAAGTAAGTATTAGATTGTATAGGTCAGGGATGCATAAACTATTTCACTCCAAGGCCAAATTTTAAAGTACAAATCCTTTATAAATCAATTACTTTTATAGCAGAATATAAAAGATAGAAGAATTTTAAAAAATATATTTATAATTAATAGATTTTTCTGAATTAGATAGATTTTATCTAATTAATTATTTATTATATTATTTATCAGTCCTATATCAAGGCATATGCTTTTTCAAAAATAGAATAGGAATTTTTACATATATGTCTTATTTCTTAACATATTCATTCAATACTTGCTTTTAAAGTTTTCATTATTTTGTATGTTGGGTAGAGTTTTCAAATGAATTGGATTGCATCAGGCTAGACACTGTGCAACCCTGATCTAGATATTAAAACTAGATTTAATTATTATAACAATTTTCAAACACAAATTTAGATTTTTTTAAATGTTTTGAATTTAATTGACAATTTCATGTCATATTTTAATAATATTTTGACAATTATTAATAATTTTATTATGCATATAAATTAAAAAGAAAAATGAATATTATGATTATAATTGCTTAATTATTAAAGCAATCAGTTATGAAAATTATTTTTTTCTTTCCATTAAAATGTTGTATAAAAATTGAAGTATATAAAAAGTATATATTTAAACATAAGATTAATGTATAAAATCACAAAATTACAATCCTTAGCTCTTTTAGCAGCAGAAATTTCAATAAACAAAAACTTTTTTATTAAATGTAATGTTTTCAATTCTTATTAACTATTTTCAACAAAGATTAATGTATTTGAAACATATAAAATGAAATAATCATTTTAATATAAACATAAAATGACTACTGGATAAGAATGAATAAATACAAAATGAAATAAAAAAAATATAAAAATAAGAAGTATTTTAAAAATGAGCAAAACAAAGATGAAAGTCAAATTATTTGCATCATCCTAATTATCAATATTCATAGATATTATATTTGAGAAAATTTTCAGTTATTAAATTTCAATAGGAATTTAAATAGCTTAAAATATGTATTTTGGAATAAATAAAAAAAATTTATTACAAAAGTTATAAGTTTTCACAATTATAATATTAAATTGAATATTTGCTACAAAAAAAAATTAACATTAATAAAATGAACAGAAGGACAATTGGGCTCACTTCTGAGTTTCTTGACAAACGAACCCGTAAAAAGTGATTAGCAACTTATAGATTCAACGATTATTATACAGGTAAGATTTGATTTTGCCAGTGACACGCACTCGCCGATTTATTGTCTATATCAATGCTTCTCAAAGTGTGGGTCGCGACCCCATATGGAGTCGTGTAATAAAATTTGGGGGTCGCAGAAATTTTAGCAAATCTTTTAATTCGTATTCCTAGTTTATATACTTCTATACCCAGAATCGCGAAAATATTTTCTCGCGTAAAACGGGTCGCAGAGTCGAAAAGTTTGAGATTATGATTTGTAGGATCTCGGACAGTCGTTATTTTTTCTTCTAATGGAATCCGAAATTGCGACATCACACCACTTGCAGGTGTGAAGTAATATACAGTATAACACAAACAAACAATAGAATCAGAGTTTGTGGAAACAGTTTTTAATTATCAATCTTCATCAGAAGGACAATTCATACGCACTCGCCGACTAGTTGTCTATACGAACTGTAGGATCTAGGACAGACGTTATTTTTTTCTAATGGAATCCGAAACTGCGACGTCACGCCACTCGCAGGTGTCAAGTTATATATAATCGGATTTGAACTGATTGTGATTAAAAAAAATAACGATTAACAACTGAGCTAACGAATCAGGTGATGGGATGACGAGCTGTTATATAGTCTATTTTGTCGGAAGTTCACATAATCAGGAGTCATTAACCAAAGCATGTGTTTTTGTCAGAAGTTCACATAATCAGGAGTCGTTAACCAAAGCCTGCGTCGTTAAACAAGGCATTTTTCTTACAACCACTCGTCGTTAACCAAGGTACCACTGTATTTATTACTCCTAAATATAGCTTAAATGGAATATGTCTACTATCTCTTTACTTGAATAGACTAAGACTAAACTCATTTCTCATTGATTAGAAACGAAGGGAAAAACTAACTTGTGAATTTTAATAATGATATTGTCGGATTTGAATTGATTGTTAAAAAAAATAACAATTGACTGAACTAATTAATCATGTGATGCGATGACGTACTGTTTTACAGAGCTCTATTTTGTCGGAAGTTCACATAATCAGGAGTCATTAACCAAAGCATATGTCGCTATTTTGTCGGAAGTTCACATAATCAGGAGTCATTAACCAAAGCATGTGTCGTTAACCAAGACATTTTTTTCTTTCAAAAAACTCATCGTTAACCAAGGTACCACTGTATATTTTTCATATATATTTTTCATTCTTTATATTAATTGTTGATTCATACTGTTTTACAGAGCTCTATTTTGTCGGAATTTCACATAATCAGGAGTCATTAACCAAAGCATGTGTCGTTAACCAAGACATTTTTTTTCTTTCAACCACTCGTCGTTAACCAAAGCAGTCGTTATCCGAGGCCGTTGTTTTTTTATATGGTTATAATTTTATTAATTTTAATAATATTGTTGGATTTGAATTGATTGTTAAAAATAACGATTGACTGAGCTAATTAACCACGTGATACGACACGAACTGTTTTACAAAGCTCTATTTTGTCGGAAGTTCACATAATCAGGAGTCATTAACCAAAGCATATGTCGCTATTTTGTCGGAAGTTCACATAATCAGGAGTCATTAACCAAAGCATGTGTTTTTGTCGGAAAGTTCACATAATCAGGAGTCGTTAACCAAAGCATGCGTCGTTAACCAAGACAGCCTCGTTAACCAAAGCATGTGTCGTTAACCAAGACATTTTTCCTTTCAAAAAACTTGTCGTTAACCAAAGCCGTCGTTAACTAAGGTACCACTGTATATTAAAATGTTACACAATATACTCTTGATTATCTGGATTGCAGATTACTTGGATTTAATTCATATTCAGAAGTGATTTGTCGGAAGTTCACATAATCAGGAGTCGTTAACCAAAGCATGTGTCATTAACCAAGACATTGTTTTTTCTTTCAAAAAACTTGTCGTTAACCAAAGCCATCGTTATCCAATGCCGTTGTTAACCAAGGTACCACTGTATCCATCATTAGCCAATATTTTCAAAATTTAAACTTCAGAAAATATAAATAGGATTTTTTCAGTTGCATGTGTTGGTTTTTTAATGAGTCATCATTTCATGCCTTCTTATTCTTAGAATATACAAATATTAAAAGATATATTAATAGTCTTCAACTTTGATGATGATTGGTTCAAACAATCCAAATCTAAGTGTGAAGTACACATGACCATTGGACAAAACTGACATGTGGTAAGCTTTGTTGTGGTAAACAGTGCATTGTCGGTAAGATGGGCGATAAGACTGATCTGAACAATACAGAAACTATGGTTAAAATATAATCATAATTTCCTTTATCTACGATAGGGCTGACTAACCCGCAGCCCACAGCTGTAATGAATGCGGCCCAACATAAAATTGTAAACTTCCATTGAAATTTCTATGCAGTTATTTTTTTTTTATTTTTTGAAATTTGCCATTATATCATCAAATATCCTACTAATAAAGAAAAAGAAATTTGTTTCAATTTTGTACTAAAATATATCCCATCAAAAAGAAAAATGTGGAAAAATGGGCCAAATTCTATTCTACTAGTTTGTTTGACCACGAAAAGAGTAGAGATCTAAAACAGGTGCCAAGTTCCATTCCAATCCCAATGTCGACAAATGAGATTTAAATACTGAAATAAATTCAATACAGTGTCACATCTTCAGACTTTTACTTGGCAAGTTTTAATATGGTCACGACTATTTTTTTCTCTTGGCTACGTCTATTCGCAGACAGAGTTCATTAAAAGTAGGCAGATGTTTGTATAAAGATTCCGTTACCTGGTCATAAATCTGCATTCTTCTGCAGGTGAGTGTCTCATGATAACTGTGTAATATAACTCACTCGTCGTTAACCAAAGCCATCGTTATCCGAGGCCGTCGTTAACCAAGGTACCACTGTATTAGTTTTACACTGTTGAATTCCATCTGATAATGCACATATATTCTCCAGATACTGCTCATGTATTGGCAATAACTACTAAATAAATTTGTGCACCTTAACCCCTAATTTTAAATCTTACTTCAAAAATGAAATTACTTTCTCACCAACCCAGTAAGATGTCACATAGAAACAACTTTCAGAACAATAAAAAAATATATCTTAAAATCAAAGTAATATGCTATACTTCTTAATTTTAAATTTAATTTTAAGTATTAATTATTTTCAATAGGGAAATTATATGGTAATCTTGATTGCATTGAAGAACGTCATCGGCATCGTTATGAAGTAAATCCAAATTTTGTTGCTGATTTTGAAAACGCTGGCATGTTATTTGTAGGACAAGATAGTAGTGGTCAAAGAATGGAAATTATGGAATTGCAGGGTAAGTCTATTTTGAATTTATTATTGTTATTTCTCTAAACTTTGTTAAAAATCCTATTTTTTTTATTTTTAGGTCATCCATATTTTGTTGGAGTTCAATATCATCCTGAATATGTTTCACGCCCTTTAAAACCTTCCCCTCCATATTTAGGACTGATTTTGGCTTCATGTGGTAAACTGAATTCATTTCTTTCACGTGATTTTCGACTCTCACCACGCTATAGTAGTGAAGTAGAAAGTTCAGATGATGAAGTAGCTGTTGTATTAGCACCATGGGAAATGGGTGATTCTCAAAGTAGTGTTACAGTTTTAAGTCCAAATACAGATGGAGGATCATCATGAATTTTATAGTAGTTTATTTTATTTTAGATTAATTTTAATCAGATATTTTAAATTTCTTAAATTATTTATTAAACACTATTTTTTAATTCAAATTATATTAGAATACACTGTAGTTATGTTCTAAAGTTTATAACAATTGAATTTATTTTTTATATCAATTTAGATTCAGTTTAAAAATGAATTATATCAATTTTGTTTATATAAAATTAAGTGAGAATAATTCTATTAAAAAAGATATCTGTAAATATAAATGAAAACATTTATTATGCATTTAAATATTTTGGAAAACTGTAAAAAGCAGGAATGAATTATTTTTAATATAAATTTTATACTTTAAATATTATAAAAAATAATTTTTACATTACAATCAGTTTTTAAAAGTGCCTGATAATATGAACTATTGATTTAATAGATTGATATAATATCATACCAGTAAATAAAGGGCTTTTGTTATCATTATTTTAGCTTTAGATAATATTTAAATTAGTTTTGCTCTGTATTAGATATTTGCAATTGCTTTCTCATCAAAGGATTATTCCACAATTCCAGAGAGAAACTGTCTCTTATAAGATCTTGTAGAATTTGGATGTATGCAGAATATTACTGTCAATTATCATTTTTTTCCAAAATATAGGAAGAATAGTACTATAATCAAAGTTGATAAAAACTGGAAAAATTCATAACAGTAGTTAATGAAACATGGCATGTTGTGTGCTAACAATGTACTATATAAATATAAAAATAACAGTCCATTTTATATACAATAGATTTCTGATATACATCTCATATCTTTAAATTGCATAGAAGTCTTTTTATTTGTGCTGTATTTCTATAAAATGTCCAAAAAATTTTTTTAAATGATTTTTTGTAAAAATATCATTTATAATATTAAATTTTCATATCTATGCTCAGCTATGCTCATTAATTTTATCTAGCCCATTCTATTTATCAATGCATGTATTCATTTATATATATACTTAGTAAACAAAATAACAGCACCAATGAGTAGACCAATATGTAGTTATAACAACAAAAATTAGAAAAACTTCAATGAGAAATGCTTTCAGTGTGATAACGCCCTCATCAGCTCATACATTTATTACAGTTTTTTAAATACACAGTTCTCGAACACAGAACAAATTCATTAAGAATCGAATATGTCATTACAACGTGTGTTTGAAAAATTTAAAATTATTTGAAGTTGCAAATTGTATTGGTCTGCTCATTGCTGCTGTTATTTTGTTTACTAAGTATATTAACCTAACAGAGCAGTAAGAAAATATAAAGCATTTATATATAATTTAGAATTGTTGAATTTAGATAATTTTCAACTTTCACAGAAATCTTTGAAATGAATTAACCATGTAAAATTGGGGACTTACTATACTTTCAATATAAAGGACTCATTTTGAGAATTCCATTCAGAAAAAGTAAAATATGTTGACATATTATGATATTGTTGTGCTGTTCATATTTTATATAAATAAATTTTCATTTATTTATATAAAATATGATTTAACATATTTCTATGCTCAACATAATATAGCACACAGATCATATTTCAGGAAATTGTTTACAATAAACATATATAATTGTTGTTTTGAAAATTTTCATTTTATTATTGCTGGAGTTTAATCCAATCTCTGAAATTTCTTTAGAACTCTATATTTTGAAACTTCAAAAATTACCAAAATATTACTTTTCAAAGTTTGTTCAAAACTTTAAAATGTAATATTTTGATAATTTAAAAAAAATTTGAATTAAAATTTCCTACTTGCAACATCTGCAGTATCATGCCACATTATCAAATATGTAACCATTAATTGTGTAATGAACTTTGAAAGTTTTTACAGTTTTCAATTATAGTCTTATAATCTCTTCAGTTTTTCAGTAAAGCCATAATAAAAAAACCTATACTCACTTGTCCAGAACATATGTATTAAATTACATCAAAATCAAGGAGGCCGTTTCTGTATGAAAGTGCAACATAGTTTTATTGTTAAATTTTATTTATATTTATAGGGACTAACTCTAAGCACTTTTTATCTTAATTTGTTAGATGTAATGAATGCTATCTTATCTTGTTGAATATGATAGCTTTATTTCATCATTTGTTAAAAAATGTAATATATTTTTTTGACAAATTTTATTTTTTATAAGTGGAAAAAAAAGATTGTTTTTAAAATTTTGATAACTAAGAACTCATTGAAAATTCTTTCATTCAATTTGATAATCTATAAGAATTTAAAATAATTTCTACGATTAAAAATTTTTTAAACAAAATTATAAATTTATCATCATTGTAATTAGCTTAAGCATTTTTTCAATATTTTATTCACTAAAAAGCAATTGAATTAATTTTCAATCAAAAAATATCAAGATATATATTTTGAATTTAAAATCTAGTAAATCAAACTGCATTAAATTAAATTTATTTTAAATAGTTAATAATTCACAATCTACCTTTTAATGATGTATCTAGAACAGCGTTTCTCAAACTATGGGTCGCGACCCCATTTGGGGTCGCGAAGCAAAATGCTGCACTTCTCAAACTATGGGTCGTGATCCCAGGTCGCAAAGCGAAATGCTACTCAAACTATGGGTCGCGACCCTATTTGGGGTCGCGAAGCGAAATGCTGGATTTCACTTGGGTCGTGACCCATTTCGCTTCGCGGCCCAAAATGGGGTTTGCAAAAATTAAATGCAAAACTTGAATTTCAGTTTATATGTAATTTCACAAACGCCCAATATTTAACCTATGACAACATATGTATTTTCAATGTAGTTGGCTTATTGTGTTCATCTTAATACGTGTATAAATGATTTATGTATTTGTATGTTTTATTTCATATTAAATACCTGGGGGTCGCGAACAATCTCGTAATGAAAAATAGGGTCGCGAAAAATTTCGTAATGAAAAATGGGGTCGTGAATGAAAAAGTTTGAGAAACGCTGATCTAGAAGATTATTGAGTCCTGATCTGTTTATATATTATTTTATGTATGATTTATTATAGTGATTTCAATGAATTAGCATTGCTATCATAATGAAAGCATTTTATAAGCATACAAAATTTATAATTCTATAAGCTATTATTTGAACAGATTTCTGAACAATCAGTAATTATATTAATAAAGCAATGTATTTTAAAGATGCTTTATATGGATGAAGAAAAATTACTGAACTTAATAAAAATAATAATAATTGCAAAATATATATTATTCTATTTTTTTGCATATAGAAAAATAATTATTTTTTTGTACAGTTTTCAGATAATGATGATAACTGTCAGAAAATCTAAACTATTTCTGTTATATTTAAGAATCTTATTTAAAATTATTTTTTAAAGAAAATGCATTTCTGTATATAATCACATAATCCAATTAGTCTCAAAACTAAATTTGTGTAATACATTAAAGAATATCTAGATTTTAAGATATAAACATGACTATCCTTATTTTAATTTTAAAGGATCAAGAGGTACATTTTAAATATGATTGGTTTTATGGCAAAAATTTATAAATATATCTTATTTATTAGTTAATGAAAAGAAATAATATATTCATTTTGAATGATATCACATTTACAAAGAAGATTATTATGAATGTGACTTTTTCTGGATAAATGCAATGCTGGGTAACAATATATATTCAGCATTATCCTTTTATTTGAGGCTTTTTTCATTCACTTTTGTGTAGGTATTATATTTCATTCATTTACAAAGAGAATGCATATTATATTCTAGACCAGCAATTCTCAAGTGTGGCTAAGGAGGCTGCATGAGGCCACTAGAAGATTTTAATGTGGCCACAACAAAATATTCTTGTATATAAATGGACAATAGAGTTTAATGCTGAATATAACTGTTCAGTTTCTGTTTATTGTATTTATATTAGACTATCCTATATTGCAGAGCCAAGATTTCTTCAGTTGAAGAAATAAAATGTGCTCGCTTAATAAGAAATGTAAATAAAGTACAAAAGTAAATAAGAAATTTCTTAATTACTTTTGTGTATTTTTGCACTCTTCCATATTTTTATTCAAGGCAAATACCTTGTTTGTCTATTCTATTTCCAGCAAACTATTTAAAATAAATCAACAGAAGTCATTTATAAAGTATGATTATAGTAAGGTGATCATACTTTTACTCATCTAAACTAATATATTTAATTAATTTAAAAAAATGATTTTTTGTACAAATAATAGAATTATTTGTACAAAATTATTGTACAAATAATTAGAATTATTGTATGAAAGATTTCTTATTTCCACTTACTATTAAAACTTATCAATTTTGATCATATTAAAGTTGTATTAACTTAGTTCAGTCATGTTACTGAACTAAGATAAATACATGTTAGTGGAGTCAACTCAAAACCCTTCATAACTGCTCAGAGCTACCATGATAATCTGGTTAACCAAAAGATTGAAAAATGGAATTTATTGATCTGATCTTGGTCTCTTCCTGGAAAATCTAAACTTTTAGATTTTCCAGGAAGAACTAAAGAACTTGTTCAATTGCTACTAGCAATTGAACAAGTTCTTCAGATGGCCAGCAAATGCTTTGCCACATTGCCATCCTGCTACTTGATCATAAAGTTTCTGATCAGTGTAGTTACTCATGGCCAAATTGGTAGCCACATAAAAATTTTCCTTGAGAACTTCTAGATATATTCATTACTTATTTTAAGTAATAAGTATGAAATTTTTTTTTTTTTGCAAAAAGTATTTTAAGATATAATGCATCTATTTACAGGTATTCTTGTATAACATGGCAGTTTGATTTCTGTAAAATCTTGTATAATGTGAAACTGTGTTATTTATAATTAAGATTTAATGCACATTCTAAACTATGTTAAAGCAAAACCATGCTCTATAAATACTTTCAAATTCTTGTGCAAAGATTATCACAGTTTTCTGTGTTACAATGAGTGTATTTTTGCACTCTTCCATATTTTTATTCAAGGCAAATACCTTGTTTGTCTATTCTTATTTTAAATTAATCGTCTAGAAATCATCTTTAAGAAACTAAAAACTAGTGAAGTGTTGCACGTCTATTTTAATTAATTAAATAATTTGTTTTCATTACTAGTATAAAAATATATTTAAGTAAATGATAATTAACATATATATGATTATAATTTTATTAATTTTAATAATGATTTTGTCGAATTTGAATTGATTGTGATAAAAAAAATATAATAACGATTAACAACTGATCTAACGAATCACGTGATGCAATGACGAGCTGTTTTACAGCTCTATTTTGTCGGAAGTTCACATAATCAGGAGTCATTAACCAAAGCATATGTCGCTATTTTGTCGGAAGTTCACATAATCAGGAGTCATTAACCAAAGCATGTGTTTTTGTCGGAAGTTCACATAATCAGGAGTCGTTAACCAAAGCCTGCGTCGTTAATCGAGACATTTTTCTTATAGCCACTCGTCGTTATCCGAGGTTGTCGTTAACCAAGGTATCTCTGTATACCTAATGTATTATCGGCCAGATGGCCGCGTGGTAAAGCTTTGGCTTACCACCCTGGAGGATCCGGGTTCAGATCCAGCGTGGTAAAGCTTCGGCTTACTTGGGAAAGCTTCGGCTTACCACCCTGGAGGATCCGGGTTCAAATCCGAGTCAACACACCACCAATTTTTCAGGAGGGGTCCGGGCCCGGCCTGTTGAACTCCATCCTTCGGTTGACCCCATCATGGGTACTGGGTAGTTTGTGATGGGAGCTATAAATGGCCGCCGCCAGATACAGAATATCCCATGAGGATATGATCGCACTCTTTTTCACTGTAATCGACTTTTTTTTAGAAACAAAATTAAAAACATGAATCTCCCAGCTGTGACAAGTGTTGAGCCAACTGCTAAGCCTAAACCCAGTATGCAGCTGTATTAAAAAAGCCTGTCTTTAGGCATGATGAAGAAACTGTTATTATTAGAGATAAGGATAGCAATCTTAAGGGCAATGATTTGGCACATGGCAGCTCCAAAAAGTGCGAGAACTTTCTGTTCAATCAGATAGTTTGGTGGTATATGTCTCTGTTAATAACTTTTGAATTATTTGACTGATTTTGATGATTAGTAGGATTCTCTCATTGAAGATAAACTTGATTCTACTTCTTTTAATAATTATAGCTTTTTTAAAAAAAGCTATAATTAAGATATAATTAAGATTATAATTATAAAAAAGATTATCTCAGAACTTTGAATATTTATCATTAAATGATAAATATTCAAAGTTCTGAGATAATCTTTTAATATATTTCTGAACTCATTACTGAAATTAATTTAATTAATGGGTTTCTGTGAAATGGTATTCTGGACTACATGTGCTTTTTTGATTATTTGATGAAAATATTTTGCTTTAAAATGCAAAAACTGAAGCTGGTTGTGTATTTTCTCTCCTTAAGTTGGCTTGATGCTTGTTCAGCCAGATTTTTAGATCACTGGACATGTGTAATCCTTTAAACATGTGTTATCTCTGTTTAAACTGTTATCTATCTAGCTCTTCTTGAAAAAATATCTAGATTTTTATTGCTAGGTCATTTTGGAATAATTGAAAAATAGTGGTACATTTTTTATAATCTAATTTTTTTAAAGTCAGTTTATTGTTTATAAGATTTTCAATGACACTGCCTTTAATTTAAGGTCATCAATAGCTTTGTCAAATTCACCTCTGAGAATAGAGCTTCCATGTTTATTATTTCCAATGTCACTTTCCTCTTCTATATTTCTCCTAGTTCTTGCCCATCATAAAAACTTTCAAGATATTCTTTCCATTTTTTGACTTATCTTCATTTTCTAACAGCATTGTACTGGCTGCATCCCTTATATTTGAAAAATTCCTAGCAAAATTTTGATATTAATTTTATATTAAAATATTATTATTTTTATTTAACCAGGTTGCAAAGCAAGATATTTCAAGAAGTTTTGAACCAAAAGAGATGATTACTCCTACGTTGCGGAAAATTCTTACTAAACAAGGCTATAAATTAGTAGGATCTCATTCAGGTGTTAAATTGTGTAGATGGACCAAATCAATGCTTCGTGGTCGAGGTGGTTGTTATAAACATACCTTTTATGGTATTGAAAGTCATCGATGTATGGAAACTACTCCTAGCCTTGCTTGTGCAAATAAATGTGTTTTTTGCTGGAGGTAAATATTTTGTTTAGATAACAAAAATTTATATATAATCAAAATTATTTTTATTTTTTATTTATATTTTTTTCTATTGAATGGTAAAGACATCATTCTAATCCTGTTGGAACTGAATGGAAATGGAAAATGGATAATCCTGAAACTATTTTACAAGATGCTATGAAAAATCATTATCAAATGATTAAGGAATTCAGAGGTAAGAAAATTTAAGTATAAATTTTATAAAGAGTTTAAATTATTTAGATTTATTTTTTAAATTTATAATTATTTTTAGATTTTATTTTTAGACAATTATTTTTTAGATTTTTTAATTGTTATTTAAAATGACAATTTTTTAATAAATTTATATTACATTGGAACTAATTATATGACATGACCTAATTAATTTTTTTAATCAAAATCTGCATAATACTTTGTTTTTATTGATTTTTTTTAAATATGGATCAATTTTCTTCAGTCATGGCTTGTTTTATTCAATGGACTTGCCACTATCCAAAAATGTCAATGTTTTTGTTGGATGTCTAAGATTTCATGTAAAAAAAAATTTTTTGTCAATGTCATATACAAAATGAAAAATTGTGAAAAAAATAAAACTCAAAAAATGTTCATACTGTTAGAATGAAAAACATAATAAATTTAAAATCTTTCAAAGCTTTTTCAATAAAATTATAATTCAGCACAAATTCACAGTGGAAAAACATTCGTAAGAGAGAAGCGCTTTCAGCTTTATTAAGCCATCTTCAGCTCAAATAATAAGAATAATATAACGTTTTAGAATAAAAGAACTATATACAATAATCTGAATATCTAGTAAAGAATACATACATATTATGTTAAAATTCAGCATTATGCATATACAAATTAAAATAAACTTAAATGATACATATAAAATATAATATAAATGCTTTACATATAATAAAAATAATTATAATTAAAGAAAATCACGGTTAACACGGCATATTATATTTCACAATAACCATTGTGCCGGTACATTTATTGGTTGATTATCGTTTATTACATATGTTCTCTTCTTAAATGTTGCAATTACTATAGCTTCAGCAGTTTTTCTATCTTCTGCCTTATCATATCTCCTAACCACACGGGCTTGATCTTAATGGATGTTAATGTCATATTCAAAGAAATGTTTTACAAGGGCAGTAGAGAAAGTGACATTTCTTATGTCCCTTTTGTGTTCATTCAAGCAAATTGCAAGTGACCTTGTCGTACTGCCAACATATACTTCGTTCCGTTATTGTCCTTATGGGATAATGTATACACTGCTCGTTCCGTAGATGGTAAAGGTGGCTTTATATTCTTCAAGGTATGAAAAGTGGTATTTAAACGTGTATATGGTAAAGATTTATTGTGCTTCTTTAAAATGTTGTTTATAGGTCACATTGCTGCATGGTACAATACTGGATGTAGATAAGAAGTATCCCTTCGTTGTGAATGTGTAAAGAAGCATTATTACTCCGTATATTACTTACTAAAGACTTATTAATATTATGGACAAACACTTTATCATACCTGTGTAGATTGGCATGCTTGACTATCATGTTATACTCCTCCAATTTACTTAAATTGTCTGAACAATGCGTGTTTATCCTCTGCAACATAGATCGGATGGCAGCCACTTTGTATTTAAAAGGATCATTAGACCATCGCGGGATAAACACGGGTGTATATATGGGTTTCCTGTAGATGGAGGTAATGGAAGCACTTATTATTGACAGTAATGTTAACATCCAGAAAATGCGTATTGGTGGTGGAGTGCTGCTCTAAATTTATGTTAAGACCAAGGGAATCATCCTTGAAAAGGGCCATTATATAGTTTATTTCTGTAGAACTATCACAAATGATGAACAGGTCATCAACATACCTCCTAAAAAATTTAGTGTTATTATGTAGGATAGAGGATATCTGTTGTTCACATTTCCGTACTACTAACTAAGTACTGCAAACTAAGGGTGTCCCAATTGGTGCCCACCATGGGGCTGCCAATTGGGACACCCTTAGTTTGCCTGTAGAAGTGATCACCATACTTAAAGAAAGAATTATATAAAATGAGATATGAAATATCTCTTAAAATGACAGATGAGACATTTAAATTTTCAGTATGTTCTAACAGGAAACGATACAAACATAAGCATGCTGGTTCTATGTATACTGACGGGAATAAACTGATGTAGTCCGCAACTAACATTTGATCATCATCATTAAGATTATATTTAAAGAGGTCTTGGATAAAGGAGACAGATGAAGTTACTATATAAAGATATGATTTTAACCTTATCCGCTCCTCTTAAAAAAAATAAACATTCCTTAGGGGTCCGAAGGGTTATGAAATATGATACTTGATATTCGATATTTTGCCGTAACTTTTTTACTTTTTAATTTTTTGGCACGAAAAAATTATATTTTGTTGTCCATATACTCTGTCCTGATATCGTTTTTTAATTTTAGTTATAGGAC
>AYEL01058917.1:0-25909 GCA_000484575.1 Olivierus martensii | reverse complement strand
ACCATGCAGCTAATTTCTTTTCGAACGGAGTTAGGGGTAAGAAGGATTTATCAACCATAGGTCAGATGGACACTGGATGCTTATGGGTCTTAACATAAGCATAGAGAGGTGGACAAGTGGGGTTTGTTATAGGTTTACACTTCCAACAAGAAGGAAAGCCTTGTTTACGTAGTAACACCTCAAGTAGTTTTTGTAATTTATGTGTGGGGTCCTCATGTAAGATTTGCGGTTCAGTAGACATCAAATAATCTGATAACATATGATGATAATCATTAGCATCCATGATGACAATCTGTTTAGTCTTGTCCTCTCTTGTGCAAATTAATGAGTTGTTTTTAAGTCATAACTTTGTTCTTTCTATTTTCAAGTACATCTTTCTTTGTTCTATAGCTCTTTGGTTATGTTTTTGATGGTTAAATGCTTTAGCGAAGTTTATTCTTAAGCGTTGCCTTTCATTTAGTTGTACTTGGGTCAATATAGATTCAATAGATGGTGTGAAGTCTATTAATTTAATAGGTTTATTAACTGCACATACTGGTCCTATGGTAAGGCTTTTTCAATAAAACTGAAGCGAGATAACATAATTTTAATTTTTTGCATATTAATTATGTTCAATTACTATTAGCTGCCAATCAGCAGTTGTAGGCAGAAATTGAATAATATTGACCTCAAGGAATAAAGTAAACAAAGTATAGTATAGGATTGTGTTCAGAAATTTCAATCAGCTAATTCAAATCTGCCATAACTCTTAACACAATTTTATAAATGGAGTACATTCCTCATCCACTAGAACTCAGAATATTCAATATTCTTTTAAAAAATAATATAGTACAATAGTGTTGAATAAATGTTGTTTATTCTTTAAAATGAAGAAATTGTTTTTTTTCTGCCTACCAGAACTTTATATTGATAAAACATAAAGAAAACAATATAGAAACAAAGATGAAATGCTTAAGTTATTTTCTTGTATCCAAGTTACTTGCATTGGTTATATGGTAAAGCAGTCATTTACCACCTTGAAGGATCCATGTTCCCTTCCAGGTCTTGCATATAATATTTCAAGAAGAATCCAAGCCTGACCAGGCTCATTGAAGCCTAGTCAAGCCTGGATTCCTTTAACCGTCTGATTCCACCATAGATTTTTTTTGATAGTTTTTGGGGCTCTAAAAGTGGCCACTGCCAGAAGTATTTATTAGCAGCATAATTCAAACTAACCTAACAAAGTTTCTAACAAATATAGCAGTTATTTTTTATTAATGCCACTTTCCAATCATTATCTGACTATTACATAATGGTATCCATTCCAGATTCAATTATAAACTGCTCACATCTGTGGTAGAGCCAGTAAGATATTACAGTAGTTGAATTGATACCCAGGCTAGAATCATAAAAAATTTTTCAGAAACATGGAATCTAAATTCCATATTTCTGAAAAATTTAATCAATCTATTCAATCCATCCTAAATGCATGGAAACATGGAATTTAGATTCCATGTTTCCATGCATTTAGGATGGGTTGAATAGATTGATTCTGGATTCTTAAAAAAATCTAAAGGTATGAGACCTGAAATTAAATATGAATACTACATGGTGGAAATGCAACATGCTTTCATCTTTGTGACAACTTGGCCATCCAGTTGATTGGCCATCATTATTGAAAAATCATTAATGGCAACTGTCATAAGTATGGATTTTCATTGTAAATAATCATCATTGTAGGTACAGATTGTCATAAATTGGAACCTCCTGTATAAAATTACTAAGATAATTCTACTACTGCAATTTTTATGGATTAATAAAATAAGTGACAGAGTTGTGGTGGTAGGGCATGAAAGTGTTTCATGCATTACTATCACAATTAATTATTCATTATGTGTGTTTTATTATGTGGAATTAATATAATCAAAACTGTTGATGAATGTAGAATTACTGTAACTGCAATAAATTGAAATTTCCCAATGTCTCAAAGTTTTTTTATTCGGGACAGTGTGATTGGAGAAAAATTCAAATAAGTAGATTGGTAACTAGATATAAAAGTAATGAACACTTCAATGTATCATTTATTTACCAAATAAACCTAAATTCTCAAGCCAAATTTAACTTTTGAAACTATAACGGAATAATTTTAATGATTGAAAATAATTTGAACTAATGTTAGCGCCATCTCGTAATTAGAATTATTATTAATTTCACCGAATCAATGAGTGGCGCCATCTATTAATTAATAATTGAACCAGAATTTTAAGTAATTTATCTGAAGAAAAAATCTGCCTCGGCCCGGGATCGAACCGGGGACCTTTGAGCTATTGGGACATTAGCCCAAAGGTCCCTAGTTCGATCCCGGGCCGAGGCAGATTTTTTCTTCAGATAAATTACTTAAAATTCTGGTTCAATTATTAATTAATAGATGGCGCCACTCATTGATTCGGTGAAATTAATAATAATTCTAATTACGAGATGGCGCTAACATTAGTTCAAATTATTTTCAATCATTAAAATTATTCCGTTATAATTTCAAAAGTTAAATTTGGCTTGAGAATTTAGGTTTATTTGGTATAAATTCCCTTGAAGTTTGTAATATAAAGTTTGTCATTTGTTTACATTGGACTTTATTCCACAGACATTTCTTATTAGACATTTCTTCTGTATTAGACATTTCTTTCAGAATTTTAAATTTTGTAATTTCATTAATATCAGAGTATGTTTATGAAGTGATTTTAAAAAATTATGTTCATGGAAGAATAAGACATCATACTATAAAATTCCCCTATGCTGCTTTTTGCTACTACAATATTTAACCTTGTCTTTTAAAGCTATGGGAAAAAAGTCACACATAATACCACTAAATACTCAACAGTGACAACAATAATACACATGAAGTAAAAGGAAAGACATAAAGCCATGACACACTGAACATGACGCAAAGCAAAGCATAAGAAAGCAACTCCACGCAGTATGTGCATACAGTGTGTCTTGGACTAGCTTTTCTCTTACAGCTGCTCAAGTTAATGTGTGTAGCTGCACGAAAGGAGATGAAAATGTTGAACTTTGACCAATCAGCACGTGCAAACAATATGGTGCAGCAAGACGTGAAGGAAGCAATTAACCAATAGAAATGAATGTTTTATATACAAACCCTGATAAGATGCCACCATCCATTTGGAGGTGATTTTGGCAGCTAATCAGGGTTGGCGGTTTATTGAAAACGTGTAGTATAGAAATGAAAATGAACTCCGAATTTATTAAGTTTAATAAAATGCAGTACATTTATATTTAGCATCCAAACTTGACATTTCTAAATAAAAAAAATGTATATTTTACAGTATAATATACATACTGTATATATACAGTACTATAAACATGTCCATCTGCTGTTCTGATCGTCTACTTTGAGTTCTCTGTAAAACACAATGTACACAGCTTACTGTACAGTATCCTTCTTTGCTCAGTACTTAATAAACAATGGAAATGATCTTGTTCTTCGATCTTAAATTTTCTACAACCTAGATGTTAACCAGGCTTAAAGAGACACATGATTAACCATTAACTCCATTTCTCTCACTTGCTGATTACATATGAATCCAGAGAGCTTTTAATACTGTATATATCAGGGGTGCCCAACCTTTTTATGATTAGTTTTGAAAAGTTATATGAACTGCCTATAACACTAATTTAATAACCAAATATAGAGCACACTTGGCAGTAGTGACTTCAAAAGTATTTTATTTCACAAATGAAGTACTTTCGGTCTATCGACTAGACCATCTTCAGCGTTACATTAACTTACAAAGAACGTAAAAGAATATAAAAACATAATAACGTAAAAGAACATAAAAGGAATACAATATTTGTTCTTATAATTTAAATTTAAAATTATTTCCATACATCGAATCTTTATTACTTATAGGTTATTTACGTATAAAGTTTTCTAAACGTATTTATATTATATTAAGATATGTATTTTATATTTAATATAATTTGTAACCAAATGTTAATAATAAATAAAACTTTTTATAAATATAAATTTTAAAATAATTGTCTTTGTGTTTCTATTATGTATCTAGTTGCGCATCGTTTACGTAGCGTTGGTTTCGCAGTAGTGTGTCTATGATGTAGTGCCACGCACGTGACAAGTCTATTTGTGGCTTATCGTTGATCGTGGTGTTGTTTTTATTACACTTGTATAATTCGAGTGCTTCTGCTAAATATTTATGTTTATAATTGTGAACTTTTCTAATAAGTTTTGTATCATCCCACTTTATTTTTATGTCATCTTCATAAGCTTTATTACTTCGTTTGTGAAATAAAATACTTTTGAAGTCACTACTGCCAAGTGTGCTCTATATTTGGTTACTTTTTATGATGTGAGATACTATTCTGACTGGAGGGATATAGCGATCTATCGATATCCAAGGAATAAAAGTACAAAAATAGCAATGTCATCTATATAATTTAAAATTTATTAAGTAAAATAAACAATTCTTCACAACATGAATATATGAAAATAACTATGAATACATGGATACATAAACAAAAATTTTAATGCAATATTTGGCATCGTATAGATTTTGCAGTTGATTCAAAATTTGGATTATCTGATGCTATAGATTTTGCAATTGATTCAAAATTTGGATTATATGACGAAAAAACTTAAAATTTTTTATGAACATATTTTGTTGTGAATGTAAGTTCGATTTTAAATCTATAATTTTTGCTTGTCATATTTCAGAGTCTTTTGGATATTCATTTTCATAATAGCAGGCTAAAATAGAAATATAAATTAATAATTTATAAATTTTTTGAAGAGCATTGTTCGAAAATGTCTTTCAATATTTCTCTTTTTTGGAACAGCAATAACTGAATTACATATTAGACAAGAGCATTTCATATTAACCATCGAAGAAAGAAATCATGTTCTCATTCATCATTGAAATGATAAGTTTTAATTTTCTTTTCTAATCTCATAATATGGCTAAAAAAGAAAAAAAATTAAATAATTGAAGAAGTCTATTTTTTAATAAATTTAACTCTTTTAGTGCTGAACACCAATATATTGTTGTCTGGAACCGAGTAGTGTAATAAAGAAAGAAAAGACATTTAAGCCTGTAAATGCATTTATCCAACAAACTTTTGTTTACTCATCAAAATAATCTTCATTTATTGTTTTTGATATATTATTATATTCTACCGATTGATCTAATCTGCTATTATTTAATAAACAATAAAAGACACAAAGAATGAAAACACATAAGGATAACCTCACTTTACAATACATAATAAAGGTTTTTTCAATAAAAACCTTTATTATGTATTGTAAAGTGGAAGTTTAACAAGAGAGTTGATCGGAAGATGGTCAGATGCTTGCGAATGACTAAAAAGCTTGTTGCGATCAACTGGTAGCTTGCGATCAATGGGTTGAGCAGCCCTGATATATATAGTACTGATGTACTTCAGGATGTAAGACACCTTACATGCCCCTGGCAGATTAACTAGGATAAATACAATACCAGAAGAAATATTTATTTAGATATTTCTACTGGCGGATGGCATCTTATTGGTATTTGCCTAATTCCATTAATATAGGGAAGATCCATTCTGCCAAATTTCTTGATGGTTAGCGAGGGTGGTATCTTTTCGGAGTTTGACTGTACTTGGAAAATGGCAAAAGTTCAATCATGTGGTTTGGATTCAGATATAGAATTTGTTTTAGAAATACAAAAAAGACCATATATGTATGGCATGAAATTAAAAGAATACCGAAAATATACAATCATTTCTTTTTAATAATAAATCATTTGATTTATTATTAAAAAGAAACTCTGCAAATGACCTCTGTTGGCAAATCCATGAAACATGAGAAATAACTCAACTGCAATGTAGACAGGCTGCGGTGCAGTGCAACGCCAAGTGAAGGATGCAAATTTTTCTGTCATCTTTGCTTTGCAAGTATTGTGTTCAATGTGTCATGGCCTATATACTGTAGAAAATAACAGAATCTTTAGGAAATTTAAAAGAAAATTAGAGAGGATGACTAACAATAAGATAATATATAATAGAAGGAACACCATTTTTAATCTGTTGCGAAATGATAAAGATCCTATAAAATGGAACGAGTCTACTGGGGTATACAAAATTCTCTTTAAAAATTTAGATACACAGCGGGATGATATGTACATAGAGTACACTTCCCACTCTTTACAAAAAAGAATAATAGAGCATAAAAAAGATGTTGTAGGAAACTGAGAATATGTTGCTATTACAAAGAATTGCTAACTTTGATACAGTAATAAACTGGGATGATGCTAAAGTTATTAGGAAGGAGCATAACCCACTGAAAGGCAGAACAGTGGAAATGATCACCATAATGGATAAGAAATTAAAAGGATTAATGTAATTAACACCATAGAACCTAATACGATTAGTCTAGCATGGATTTGGTGCCAGAAAAAATGAAAACGGTAATTGACCATAATGTAATATCTTATAATTAGCATTCACAATTTCATCAGTTTTATCATTAATATTAATTAAATCCTTATTAACTCTTTGTAATTTATTATACAGTGATCGAAATTGCATATCTATTTCTTCTAAATACAAAGTCAATATATTGCTACTTTCTTTTTTTATTAGCAATCTTAAAGTTTCAATAAACACATTTGAAAGTTGAGATATAATATAACTATTGTTTTTTCAAATGTCTCTTTTATTATCTGTTCAAATAAAGCTAAAGACAAACCTTGCTCTTCTGCTAAAAGTGATGATTTAGTGTCAGGCAAATGGTGAGACTCTCCTTCAGTACTTTCTGTACAAACCTTACACTTCCAGGCTTCTCTAGCTGTCTTAGACATTTTTCTGAAAACATGCATAGGTATCTTGCAACAAACAGGATGATACATATGTAAAGAATCAATAGAACATATTAACATATCTTCATTTGGCAAAAATAACTTAGAACAGAAAATAACTCTGTTAAAGCAAAATGATTGTATAATAGTTCATTTTCCTCATATTCAGTTACTGGCTGCTTGTATCTATCTCCTTCAGATTCCTGTGATCAAAAATATATTTTTATTCAGAATCTGACAGATGTATTGCAAAAAAATATTTATAAAAATCTAATCTTATATGGTGGTTTCAATTTCTACAACATATATTGGAACAACTTAATTCCACATTACTTGTATTTGTAAGGTATCAAAGACTATTCATTGACGAAATTTCCTCTTTAAATTTACATCAAATTTTGCATTTTCCTATCAGAAGAGACAATTTTTTAGATTTGGTTTTTACTAATATCAATGATGAGTGTGCAGTGCAGTTGGTTGGTTTCAAATCTAATCATATCCCAGTGGTTGTGTCATTGAACTGTATTAATAATTTAGATATGTTATCCACTACTTTTTTAAGTAGGAAAGGAGATGTAATTGGGAATATATAATTAGTCGAATTTACGAATTTCCTTGGCATGAGCTCTATAGTTCAAAGCTAGAGTTAAGACAAATATTTGATATGATTTACTTGTTATTTGATAAAACTATTCATGAGTTTGTTTCTCATAGGATAGCATCAAATAAGCATGGTCCGCGTTGGATATCTATTTCAAGTCGAATAATTCAACATAAAATCAACTCTCTACGAAAAAGATGGAAATTGTATGGGAAGTATTCTGACAAATATGAATATTTAGATTTGAAACAGAAAATTTCGTGAATGTTAAAAATGACAAAACATTTTTTTAATAAAGAATATTGGACGTCTTTCTCGTAACCCTGGAAAGTTACGGAATGTTTTCAATGTGATAGCACATTATAGAAAACATGCAAATTCTCAAATTTTGAAGGAAAATATTAATAAGATTTATGTTTTTCTTAAATTGAAATTCAAGTAGAGCTGTTTGTCTTATAATTGGTTTAAAGCAAGTAGTTTCCTGTAATATTATTAACACTACTGATTTTCTTTTACCAAAACCTTCTTGTGTGAAAATATTGATTACAGAAAAAGATGTAATGTCAGCTCTTCATTCTAATAAAAAATTCTCCTCTGGTCTTGATATGATACCTATGTCATTTTATCAAAAGATTATATCTTATATTGTGTCACATATTGCTTACATTTTCAAGCTTATTTTGGAACAAGGATATACCTCTGACAGATGGTTTTTTTTTTTTTTTTTTTTTTTTTTTTTTTTTTTTTTTTGAGTTCTGTGTGAAAATATTGATTACAGAAAAAATTTTATGTCGGCCTTTCATTCCAATAAAAAATTCTCCACTGGTCTTGATATGATGCCTATGTTATTTTATCAAAAAATTATGCCTTATATTATGTCACATATTGCTTACATTTTCAAGTTTACTTTGGAATAAGGATATATCCCTGAAGATGGAAATCTATAAAATTGATTCCAATTATTACAACTTAATATCATATGCACTGTTAATTAGTCCAAGAAAAACTTTTATTATGTTTAAAAATTACACTGGAGAAACATTTTCAGCCATTCAATGGTTTTGATTCCAATTTTAAAAAAATTCTAAAATCCTCAACATCCAACTTCTTATAGACCTTTGTGCATCTCTGATTGCTTGTTTAGAATTTTCAAAAAGATATTGTTAAAATATATATATCACTATAGTAAGAATGAAATTTCCAATTATCAATGTTATGCAATGAAGTGCAGATCTACTATATCTAATATGATACAATTTACTGACAGTATATAAAAGATTTGGGAAAATCATTTTAATACTCATGTTTTGTTTCTAGACATCACTGCTGCTTTTGATTCCATTGATATTTATGCCTTATTCAAAGAAAAAATATATATATATCACTGTACTAAGAATGAAATTTCCAATAATCAACATTATGCAATAACTTGCAGATTACTATATCTAATATGATAAAGTTTACTGACAGTATATATAAAAATCATTTTAATACTCATATTTTGTTTCTAGGCATCACTACTGCTTTCAATTCCATTGATATTTATGCCTTTTTCAAAAAATGAATGATGAATTTTCATTGGAGTATATTTTTATTTATTGGATCATTCATTATTTAAAAAGAATATACCAGATTATTAATGGAAATGATTTACTTCCAATATTTTCCCCAATCTTAGAAATTTCCCAAAGTTCTGCTATTAGTGCCTTTCTTTTTATTTGCTATGTTAACAATGTTTTTGCTCTTGATATACAGTCAACTGTAATTGCTTATGCTGATGATTTGAGTCTTGCATACCTGTGAACAAACTTTAATTTCTGATTATTTCTTAAAGAGGCCGAAGAATCTTTACTTTCCGATTTCGTAAAAATTAAAAAATGGTTTAGTAATAATAATTTATTAATAAATGAATCTAAAACAAAATATATGATTTTCTATTTTGAAAAAAGGGGAGAATTTAATAACTTATCTAACAGTGTCGTGTTTTTTACTCCAACTGACTCACATAAAGATTTAGGAATATATTTAGATTGTAGATTATCTTATACTCACCATATTGCATATATTATACGTCAAATAGTAAGAAAAACTATGTTCACTCGAAGGTATCTTTCAAGAATTTCAGACAAACATGCATTATGAACTTGGTTCTATGCTATATTTATCTCCTTGACATATGGTATACAGATTTATCCTTCTGGATTTATTTCTTATCTCAGTCATTTGGAAGTTGTGTGGTAACGTACAATCCAAAAATTTAATTCATAGTGTGTAAATGTTCATTCAGAACAAATCAGTAATACTTTAAATCTGCATACTTTTTCTGAGATAGTAAAAGATTACAATGTTAAAATGATTACAAAATATGTCAAGGGTAATCTTCATCTCAATAATTTATCTTTCAATGTTCCTCAATTCTACTTCCATAAGATAGGCTTTCTGTGCGAACTTATAGATTAGAGAAAACATCATAATCTTTTTGGAATAGAGCATCTAGAGTATTTAATATAGCTTATTTTTCTGAATAAAGGCGTCACCCATATTTACATTGTTTTGTAGGGTGAAGGGAATGAATAAATAAATAAATAGTGATGTCATCCATAAAGACTATAATTTTTTACACCAGTGCAATATATTTGTCATGTATAATATTAATGTTATTTCAATGTATTTTTATAGTTATACATATTGTAAACTTTAATTTTAATGTTTTTGTTTATATAGTAACAAATGCAAATTTCTTAATTTAAATTAGTTCTTATATTCTACATTTGATGTTCTATAAATAGTTAAAG
The DNA here is from genome assembly GCA_000484575.1 of Olivierus martensii. Classification (NCBI taxonomy): domain Eukaryota; kingdom Metazoa; phylum Arthropoda; class Arachnida; order Scorpiones; family Buthidae; genus Olivierus; species Olivierus martensii. Next base: position 15,665 of record AYEL01058917.1, on the reverse strand, counting down.
TTTGTACTGCTGAAGAGGGAGGGCTCTTGAATATGCTGAAAGTGCTTCAGATTAACTGAATAAAAAGTGTGTAATTTATAAAGTTATATCAATACTCCTGGCTTATAGAGCTTTATAAAAATATTGAATAAGACATTATTTAAGAAATTGTATTAATATTCATATTGTACCATTATTCCCACCTATCTTGTGATCTGTTTATGATTCAATAGAATTAGGAATTTCATGCACTCAAAATATTGTAGAAATATGGCATAGAGAATGGGAGGTTATTACATGAAAATAATAAAATTTCTAAAAGAATTACAATAAGTGAATTATTAAACAGAATGCACTCTTCTTGAGGAACTATATTTTATGAATATAAAATTTATGTTTGTAATGAATTATTTTTGTTATATTATGGTTGCATTTGGAATGCTAACTATAAATAATAAATTTGCATAAAAGTATAAAATTATTCAATAATTAAATATCTTTAAAAAAATTTTCAGGTATTGATATATTTGAAAAATAAAGGATTGTATAGCTTTATGAAATATTATCTATGTTACATTTTATTTTATAAAATTTATGAAACTTTTTTTATTTGATTTAGTCAATATTATTAAAATTCATACTTTACTTTCTAATGTGAAAATTAAAATAAAGATATATAGCATTGATCAGGAGAGAGTTATTTTTATTTCAGAAACATTTTCATCCTACTCATGAGATCTTCAGGTGTACTGTGTCAGTAGGATAGCTGAAGAAGAACTCATGAGTAGGTCAAAAACATTTCTGAAATAAAAATTGCTCTCCTTTGATCAGTACTACATATCTATTTCAATATTTTTATTATATAGATTAATTTTTTGTAATTACATAAAAGGTGTACCTGGAGTAAAACCAGAAAGATTAAAAGAAGGTATGAAAGTCAAACATTGTGCATTATCACTTGTTGGAGAACCTATTATGTATCCAGAAATTAACAAGCTTACTCAACTTCTTCATCAGCATGAAATTTCTACTTTTCTTGTTACTAATGCTCAGTTTCCAGATGCCATTTCAAAACTGGATCCAGTTACCCAGTTATATGTTTCTGTGGATGCTGCTAGTAAAGATAGCTTGAAAAAAATTGATCGACCTTTATTTAAAGACTTCTGGACAAGGTTTCTTGATAGTTTAAAAGCTTTATCAAATAAGGTAAATGAAATATTATGTATTTAGAACATTAATGCAATATGGTTTTGATTGAATGTTAAATTTATAAATTAATGAAAAGGATAAAAAAACTTTTGTATACACACACTCTTCTAGTTACGAATATACTGTAATTCATATGTAAGTTATGTTTGCAACTCAGATACTGTTGTTATTTAGTCCCAAAAAATACTGAAATAACTGCACTTGATGTGTTTTGTAATATACACAAGTGTACCAATTAAAAGTTTCTTATTTCACAGGTTTGGACATTTTTTTTTTTTTTTTTTTTTTTTTTTTTTTTTTTTTTTTTTTTTTTGAGTAATTGCTGTTATATTGAAATATTACCATAATAGGATTACTGTGTAATTTTACATAATATTGGTTGCTAGAGCATTCTGCTATCATATTGTTTAAAATTATTAAAGCATTTTTGAAATTTTGTGAAATTTGAAAATGAAATATCATGTTTTTAAGTATGAATGTTCATAACTAGAGGTGTGTGTGTGTGTGTGTGTGTGTGTGTGTGTGTGTGTGTGTGTGTGCGTGTGTGTGTGTGTGTGTGTGTGTGTGTGTGTGTGTGTGTGTGTGTATGTGTGTGTGTGTGTGTGTGTGTGTGTGTGTGTGTGTGTGTGTGTGTGTACAGTGGCTATCAGAGGGGGCAAGAGGGGTAGTTGTCCCAGGCTTCACTATTTTAGGGGCTTCAATTTATAAATCAATATGTTAGAAAAAATATATTTGTATATTTTTATACTGTTTGAGCTTCAGTGTTTGTCAAAATTTGAAGTTCTCCATCTATGTTTTCATTTTTCTTGTACACTTACCACTGAATATTTGTCAGTTTTGTTTTTTTTTTTTTTTTATTTCTTGAAGGGCCTCAAAAATATAGGTTGCCTTAGGCCTTACATTTTCTCTGAAAGTGCATGCGCGCGTGCGTGCGTGCAAGTATTTCTTGCATTTATGAGCTAACTTATTCCTGAAGTGAACTTGTTAAGTAAGAATAAGTAAACAAGAACCAATTTCTCATAGATGTTATATTGAAACCAGAAGTTCCATTCTCAGCAATGCAATTTGTCAATAATAAAATTAAACAAAGATCATCAAAATCAATAGTATGATTAAACAATGATTTATTTCTGAATAAATATAGCCTTCAAAATAAAGCAAATTATAATGATAAACAAATTTTTTGTCATATTAATGTTAAAGAATTTTTATTATTCATTATTATTATTGCCAGATAAGTAGAATGAGCTTTAATGCAGATGAACTATTATTTTAGACACACACTGGGAATAGAAATTATTTATTTTATAGTCACACCTACCAAACTCATTCAGATTATGCAATTTGATAAATGATATTTTGGAAATTTTTGGAAGAAAAATTTTTTTTAAAATCTAGTTTCTGAAAATAAAAAAAATATTGTAGATAATAAAAAATAATGATTAATTCTGTTATAATAAACTAAAATATATTGTGATTGTTCACTTTTTGTTTTAATTTCAACAAAATTTAGGAAAAAATCACAAAAAAACAAAATGTAAACATCCTCAGACTATTTTAAGTGACTTGTGCACTTTGTTTTACAGCAGTCATTTCTTTCCCAGTAAATTGCAGCCAAGCCTATTTTGGACATAGGTAAGTGGCATTTGTCAGGAGTTACAGTACACCAGCAAAGGTCCAGTTAAAGGCACAGAAAATACATCTGTTTATATACCAGATGAGGCCATTTTCATATAATAGGATTTTTTCGTATAAATAAAAAGATTTATAAAAAGGGTTGCAAAAAATTATTGTAAATGAAGTAAGAACAAGTTAATAAATATGGAATATTTATAAAAATGACAATATTTTAATGAATTCATATATATTTTTTTAATAATTATATGACATAACTTCAATCAACAAATATTACATGACCCATGGTTTTTTTATCAATAATTTCTGAAATTTTTGATCGAATTTCTTTCTTTAATATGGCTCATTTTGTTCAGAAGATTTGTTGCTATCTAAAAATATTGACTATTTTGTTGAATGGCTAAAATTTTTATATAAAAAAAAATCGTTTTTTTTTGCCAATCTCATAAAAGTAACATAAAGTTACAAAAAAATAAAATTTGCCAAAAATAGTCACATTGTTACAAAGAGAACAAAATCTGCAACAAACACTGAAAATTTCAAAAGATTTTGATAAAAATTAAGCAAGATTTCACAATTTGAATTTTTAATTTTTTTTTTTTGCATATTAATTAGGCTTAATTGCAAAACATTCATGGCACTCAAGGATTAATGGTAATTTAGATCTCAATATATGAGAATGTAGTTTATGTGCATTTTTCAGAAATCTTTAATTTTATAAACTAGGATTAATATGTATATAGCTGCTGATAGCCTTATAGAATGCTGAAAACATTACTGTTGAAAATAATTATATACATTATTATTGTTTAAAATAAAACTTTTCTGTGTAGAGTGTTAAAATTATTTATCATCAGATCAAATATTCTAAGCCAACTAACTCCTTGTGTAATAATTTAGAATTAAACTATAATTTTAATAATTATTTTTAAATCGAGGCTATGGTGCCACTATTATAAATTAATAATTAGATTAAAATTTTTTAATTAATTTTCCTGAAATTTAGATTATCTAAATTAGAGTATTATTTATCATCTTTTCTAATCTGTTAATTTTTTTTATATTACAAGAAAATTTTGTTTTAATTCTTCCACAAAATATTTAGATAAAAATGTTTTATATCTTAGATAACTGATATATGAAAATTTTTGAACTTTAATTAGATGTAAATTTTATTTTGTTATTAAATAAAACATCAGTTTAAATTATTGAATATAATTATTTAAAGCATTTTAAAAATTTTCATTGCTTTTTTAATTATTTTATTATTTATTTATATAGATTTAAAAATATATTGTAAGTTGATAAAAATTCTACACTTTAGGGCCAAAGAACTGTTTACAGACTAACATTAGTTAAAGCATGGAATACTGAAGAAATTGAAGGCTATGCAAAATTAATTGAGTTAGGACAACCAGATTTTATTGAAATTAAGGTAAGTATTGTATTAGTTATTAAAATTGCTCAAATAAAGGCAAATATTAATTATTAAGCCCTTTAGCAATCAAACAGAAAGCAAGGTGTGATTATCCTCTGTAGCATCCAATCATCTTTTTTTAATAGCTGGTAATCTAAATTCTTATTAAATGTAACTCTTCAACAAACATGACTTTTACTGAATCATAAAGCCATCTGATATTATATTTGATACTTTCATCTTTAATAAAGTGCTTGGCTTACTAATTAATGTTTAGGTAAATATTTTATTAATTACATTTGCAAAAAATAAAAAAAATTTAAATTTTAATAATTTTTGCAAAATTTTTTTTATATTTAATTTTATAAATTAAAACTCATTATAAACTAATGTTCAAAATTATATTACCATTGTGAGGGTCATGTGATCTGGCAAAGAAGGATGAAAAACAACTCAATTATTAACATGAGAGACATATCACATATAAAGATAATTAAAGAAAGGAATGTTTATCCCAAAATCTGAGATAAGAAGACCACACCAGAAGTTGGAGTGAAAACAACCATTTTATTGGATGGATACAGTTAAAGATTTATGACCCAGGGCTATTTTAGATTAACAATTGTAGATAAGCTCCAAGGGAGAAACCTGGGCCAAGGAGGATCACCTTGAGGACCAGACTACCCTTGTTTGGACTGATAGGGAGAGGAATTGGACAATAAATATAAAAGATCCACTGGACAAAAGTTTGGGGTTGTCTTCCTAGTCCATTCGTCTTCGTCCTTGTTTATTTGTCTCTTGCTGCCATTGTTGTAATCTGTCCATCCGTTTTTGCCTTTGCCATCTGTCTCCATCGAGGACTCTTTCCACATATCTCTGAAGTTCCATCATAGTTTTCATCCTTAGTTTATTTTCTTGCCATATATAAGTCTGAGCTGAGTATCTATGTCACAGTACAATATAAATTCACTATTGGACCATTTAACTTTCAACTGACCGCAACAATGTCAAGATATTTATCCTCCCGAATGACATGTTAAACAGTACTTGTATAAACAAATGTAAAGGAGTCTGTCTCACATTAAACATAATTTGTTATTGTTAAACTTGAGTGGTCTGACTTATTGTGCCTTCCAGATCTTCTGCCTCATCCATATCAATGCTACAACCACATTTCTTCAGGCCTGAAACAGCTGTGTTGCTGGGTCACATAAAAACTCAGCTGGTGTCAAAAATCTTGATTACGGGCATTTAAGGCTTAAGCCTGTGCATGATTATCCTACAAGCCCACACTGGCATCAGAAGTGGGATAATTTTGAAGGTTAATAGGAGCCTTATTAGATGAAAGAGTATTGTGGCATAATTCCCCTATGTGGTTTGTAGTCACATGAATTTTGGCCATCCTTGTTATATATATATAAGTGGTAACCAGTATACGATCAAAAATATTATGAACAGTCATATATAGCTATGTGTTTTTAATAATTTAGAATTTAGTAATATAACGATCTTATTAATTCTATTATCCTCTTTGTGGAGCAGATCATATGATTAATGTAAAGGCACAACATATTAATATGACTGAGCTGATGTATTTTATAATCATTAAAATTTTTTATTTTTGTCTTATTTGTATATAAGATAACTGTTCTTTATAAAAAAATTTATAGTTTATCCATGAATATTTAAAGTAATTATAAAATAAACTACTTGTATAATGCTATATTATACAAGTAGTTCTTGACTTATATTGGGGTTTGATCCCATTGTCATAAGTCAGAAATACCAAAATATATGGCATTACCAATATTTATTATTATACTTCACTTTTTTGAAATAAATTTAATGAACACAAAAATACAAGAACTAGGTACAAAAAGCATGGTTTTTATATCAGACTATTGATCAGGAACTTAACTCTTTACAAATTCAATTTATGTAATGGAATTTTTCTTTATCTGCTTTTACAGTAAAATTAGTAAAAATGTTCCAGTTCATTATCAAAATGTGCAATACCTATATTGTTCTTATAGAACTCTTAATTTTTCCACATAGTTCTTTTTTTTTTTTCCTAGAGTAGGCAAGCTCAAATCAAAGAATACAGTATTTTAAAATTTTCTATATTATTCCTTATATTATTATTATTCCTCTATATTTCTATGAGCAAGTTCTGCTATCATACTGTCACAAACAACATTAAAAAAATTAAAATGAAATTTTCTTGCAATGAAAACAAGTGATTCTCTTCATTACTTTCATAAAAAAAAAAATTTCCTTTTTTTGTGGCCTATGTATTTGATCCTGTTCCTCAAAATTTAAAAATGTTATATTATTTATTTCTTTTTGTACACTAAAAAATTCAAATTTTTTAATGAAATTTTCTAAATATTTTAATAAACCTTTAAAGATCACTTGTACACATGAGCACAAGTGATGATCTATCAGAATGCTGACTGTAGCACAAGGCCCCTATCAAGCTCAGGGTACATGGTGACTGCCAGATCCAATACTTGGTTGATCTGCCATTGATAATAGAACTATTCAGTATATTCAGTTTATATATTGTAAAATTATAATATATTTCCTATTAGTCATGGACATCAGTCTTCCAGGTTTTTATTATATTGTATTATAAGGATTCATTACCAGTATTTATCTATATTTTTTAGGCAAGCTCAAATCAAAGAATACAGTATTTTAAAATTTTCTATATTATTCCTTATATGTTTTATTTCTATGAACAAGTTCTGCTATCATACTGTCACAAACAACATTAAAAAAATTAAAATGAAATTTTCTTGCAATGAAAACAAGTGATTCTCTTCATTACTTTCATAAAAAAAAAATTTCCTTTTTTTGTGGCCTATGTATTTGATCCTGTTCCTCAAAATTTAAAAATGTTATATTATTTATTTCTTTTTGTACACTAAAAAATTCAAATTTTTTAATGAAATTTTCTAAATATTTTAATAAACCTTTAAAGATCACTTGTACACATGAGCACAAGTGATGATCTATCAGAATGCTGACTGTAGCACAAGGCCCCTATCAAGCTCAGGGTACATGGTGACTGCCAGATCCAATACTTGGTTGATCTGCCATTGATAATAGAACTATTCAGTATATTCAGTTTATATATTGTAAAATTATAATATATTTCCTATTAGTCATGGACATCAGTCTTCCAGGTTTTTATTATATTGTATTATAAGGATTCATTACCAGTATTTATCTATATTTTTTGTGAATTAATATTTAAATTAAAGAATTTTTTTAATTATAATAAATATATAATAATAATTAAATTTAGGGAGTAACATATTGTGGTACATCAAAAGCAAGTAATTTGACTATGGAAAATGTTCCTTGGCATGAAGAAGTATTAGCATTTGTGCAATCTTTAATAAATGCCATTCCTAGATATGCTATAGCAGCAGAACATGAACATTCTAATTGTGTTTTGATTGCACACAAAAAAGTGAGTAAAAAATTTTTATTTTTATATTTAAAATTATCAAATCTTTTATAAAAAGATATATTATAGAAAATTTATTTAATTTAATTAAAAATAGAATAAAGTGCATCATTTGATATACTGATTTTCTTTTTATAAGATCCTTAAAAATTATAATTTAGAAATGTTAAATAATAGTAATTATTTTCCTAAATTCTGCAACAAACTTTTTTCAAAGATTGAAATTTTTGAAAATTTTTATAAAAGAAGCTAAAAGTAAAATTAGAATTTCTTCAAATTCTAACTTTACTTTCAATGTTCAATTGTTAACTAAAAAAACAATGCTTTTTTTATTATTTGCAATGAGAGAAATGCAGAAATATGTTAATATACAGCAATAATTTTAATATCAAATTTCATATTTTATTGTTCTTTATTATGTTGTTAAAAAATAATAATTTAAATATCAAAAATTATTTTTAATTCTAAAACAATTCTATTATCAAGTATAAATAATTTAAGTTGCAGTTATAAAAAAAATGTTTTTAAATAAAATAATTAATATTGGAATTTTTATATAAAATATAAAACTAGTAGTACAAAATGATAATAGCATATGATAAGCAATTCTATTCTTGATTGAAAATTTTCATGTAAATAGCTTTTATATAGGAAAAATATTATTGCCAAAAAAAAAAAGAATAAATATAGTAATATACATTCTAACAATGTACAATATTATATTTTCTTTTTTTATATAATTTTTAGTATTATAAAAAGTAATATTAATTGAATGTGTTGCTGACAGTATACACATAGCCCTCAATTTGCACGGCACTCAAAATTTACACGGTTTTTAAATGAAAACAAAAAATTTTTTTGTGTTTTATTTTGATCGTTTTGCATTATGCCGTTTATAAATTAAAAGAATGTCATATTGTCACGTTTTGTGGGTTTACGAGTTCATGGAGATTAATAAAGAGTGAATACAGCTATATTTCGTATAGTCCAATCTATTTACATACAAAACAAAATAATCTTGTTTCACTATAACTAAATTCAATACAAAATCCGATAATTACAAGGTCCATTCAATAAATAACCGGAAAAGTTGTATAAAAAATACAAAACTTCGACAAAGTTTGTGCTTCTTTGTTATTTTTTGGTGGTGTCCTAGAACTATTATTAGATGGGCCTGGCATGCCTGCCTTGCGAACGGGATGCTGGGAATCAATGAAACAAGATGGCGGCATCCTTGCAGGTTTGCACCGGAGCAGCGGAGTGTCATTAGATTTCTGTTAGCTGAAGGGTTGAAACCAATCGAAATTCACCGTCGGATGGCCCACCATATTGTTCATGACATACTGATGTTCAAGAAAGTGTGTACGAGGTGGGTTCCAAAACATTTGACATCAGAAATGAAAGAAAGGAGCATGGATGTGTGCAGGGAATTTTTGCGATAGTAGAAGGCTGAAGGGGAGACATTTCATATTGCACTGCCATCCAATGGTGAATTTCGATTGGTTTCAACTCTTCAGCTAACAGAAATCTAATGACACTCCGCTGCTCCACGTTGGTGCAAACCTGCAAGGGTGTCACAATCTTGTTCCACTGATTCCCAGCATCTCGTTCACGAGGCAGGCGTGCCAGGCCCATCTAATAATAGTTCTACGACACTACCAAAAAATAACAAAGAAGCACCAACTTTGTCAAAGTTTTGTATTTTTTATACAACTTTTCCGGTTATTTATTGAATGGACCTTGGATCTCATATAACACTAATTTATGTCTTTAATTCAGAATAATTCACAGTTCTTCTTAGTTCACTTTTGCTTTTACAATTTATCACTCACTATTAACTTTTACGAACCGCTCTTCCGATCTAATTTATTGCTCACTATTAACTTTTACTGTCAAAGCTCTTCTTAGTCCACTTTCGCTTTCACAATTTATCGCTCACTATGTACTGTCCAAATTTCGCAGTTCAACTAAACTCAACTCACGCTTGCAGCTCGCCTATTTATGCTTGAATGCTTTTATTGTTTTTATTTGTACTTTCGCTTTCACAATTTATTGCTCACTATTAACTTTTACTATCCAAGTCTCACACAATTTATCGCTCACTATTAACTTTTACTGTCCAAGTCTCGCAGGGTCCACTTTTGCTTTCACAATTACTATTAATTTTTACTGTCCAAGTCTTGCAGTTTATTTCACTATTAACTTTTACTGTCCAAATCTTCCAGTTCAACTAAACTCAACCTATTAACTTTTAATGTCCAAGTCTCGCATTTCAACTCCAACTCACTTAATTATTACTGTCCAAGTCTCGCAGTTCAACTAAACTCAACTCACCGCAGCTTGCCTAATTATGTTTGAATGCTTTTATTGTTTTTATTTGTACCATTAATTTTTACTGTCCAAATCTCGCAGTCCAACTAAACTCAACTCAGACTTGAGCTCTCCTAATTTATGTTTGAATGCTTTTATTGTTTTTATTTGTATGGAATATTGTTAAGTTTTTTTTGTGTTTGAATGCTTTTATTGTTTTTATTTGTACAGAATATTGTTAATTTATATTTTTTGTATCGTATTCAATGTTAATTAATGTTTATACTTTCATTTTCAAAAATAAATTGAAAAAGTATTAGCATTAAATTATGTCTAAAAATTAATGAACCAATCTAAGCATTAAATTGTCTCTAAAAATTAATGAACCAATCCCCTTTTATGTTTTCATTTTCAAAAATAAATTGAAAAAGTATAAGCATTATATTGTGTCTAAAAATTAATGAACCAATCCCCTTTTTTCCTTTAATCTTTATCTCATTTTACACGGTTATAAAGAACATATCCTCGACTTTTCATTATCTTCTATAGCACGGTTATAAAGAACATATCCTCGACTTTTCTTTCTTCTTTAGATTGATTGGCATAAAGAACATATTCTCGACTTTTCATTAATTTCTTTAGATTGATTTACATGTACACTTAAATTGAACATATCCTTCTATTTTGTATGAATTCTGTGTCTCATTTTACGATTGAACATATCCTTCTATTTTGTATGAATTCTGCATCTTGTTTTACAGGTTTCGGTTTGCACAATTTTTCCAGGAATGTATCTACCTTGTAAATCGAGGGCTGAGTGTATATTGAATGATCACCAGTATTTTGCCATATAGGAAAAGAGTATGCCAAATTAAATAAAATACTATAATTATAAAAAATTAAATTTTAAAGATATTTTTTTGTCCTAAAAATTATCTGATGATTGAACTCACTAATGTCAGTAGCAAAATTAGATGTAGATAATTCTCAATTTATAATTTCCTGGATTTACAAGTTTCTTTCAAATATGAAGTATCAGAAATTCAAAAATATGAACATTAATTACAATAAATAAATTCTAAACATTCAGAAAAAGGCATTTAAACCCATATACATAGCTATACAATATACAATAAACCCATATACATAGCTTTATTATTCATAGTACAAGTGAATAATCCTTACTTTTAAACTGCTTAAACTTTTCAAATTAAATACTTAAAATAACTAGCACTATACACAGTATAGACAAAACTTCTTTTTAATAACAATGTTGTACAAACGTTTTCAGTGTATACACCCTCTTCAGGTACAATTCGTTCTACAACAGTCTCAAACTAAGAGATCTTTTTATAAATTCCTAATGGAGAATGTTCCCATTAGGGGAGCAAAGTGATGCAAGACTGCTCAGGGAAATAGCATACTTGATATGTAATATTTCATATTATAGATTTAAGGGAATAGTCTTTAAACAGGTGCTGGGAGTGCCAATTGGTAGCCTGATAGCAGGTATGCTGGGAGAGATCGTATTAAGGGCAGTGGAGGAACAAAAACTCAGCAAATTTCAACCTTATATAAAAATGTACATAAGATATATTGATGATGTGTTGGTAATTTGGCAGAATAGATCCTTATAAGAGATAATAAATCCTTATAAGAGATATGCAGTCAAATCAGGAGACCACATATGTGGGTGTCACTAAAAGGACAATTGCAAAAAGGATAGAAGAGCATAAAAGGGACATCGAGCAAGCTAGCTTACTATGTCCCTGGCAGTAGAGGCCTATAGCAAAAATATAAGTGTGAGATGGGGGAAGCAGAGGTGATTAAGCCAGTGCAGAAGCATACACAACCGATGATAGCGGAATCTTTGGAAATATTACAAGAAAGTAAAGGAAATGGCAAATGAATTCACTTTAGTACAGTATGGCCTGAAGATGAAAAAAGACCAGGAGGATGATACAGGTGCATTTCCTGGATATGCAGATACAGGTAGAGAATGGAGGAATAAGGACGGATATACTTGGTTAATGATGGCCTCGGATAAGGACGGCTTTGGTTAACGATGCATGCTTTGGTTAACGACTCCTGATTATGTTAACTTCCGAGAAAATAGAGCTCTGTAAAACAGCTTGTCATCGAATCACATGATTAATTAGCTCAGTCAATCGTTATTTTTTTAACAATCAATTCAAATCCTACAATATCATTATTAAAATTAATAAAATTATAACCATATAAAAATATATTTAACTAAATGATAATTAACATATAATAATGAAAACAAATTATTTAATTAATTAAAAATAAATGTGCAACAGTTCACTAGTTTTTAGTTTCTTAAAGATGATTTCTAGATGATTATTTTAAATTCTGTGAACAAAGTCTAATTCTGATTATTTTAAATTCTCTGATCAAAGTCTAATTCAATTGTTTATTTGTGTTATATATTACTTGATATCTGCAAAAGAGTGATTTGTCCAAAAAAGGGACTCCAGCCAGCCATGTTTGACTAATTATAATATAGATATTTAACAGTACAATTGGTTTTGTAGCAGAAACTCTGTCTTCTGCTTTGAAATTAGAAAATTTAAAATGGCAGCTGAGAAACAGAAATGCACATCCTCTGATTTTATAAGCATTTTACGTAAATAGCTTCTATTTCTGGATTTTGTCTAAGATAGTAGTTCATTTGCATTAAAACTCATATACTTATCTCTCAATAATAATAAAGAATAAAAATTCTTTAACATAAGATATGATAATTTCTTTATTATTATAATTTGCTTGATTTTAAAGGCTATATTTATTTAGATAAATAAGTCATTGTTTAATGATATACTACTGATTGTTGACCTTTATTTAATTTTATTGTGATAAAATTGCAGTGCTTAGAATGGAACTCCTGGTTTTAATATTATACCTATGAGAAATTGATTCTTGGTTTGCAAGTTCTTACTTAATGAGCTTGTTTTAGGAATAAGTTAGTTTGTAAAGGCAAAAATTATCTGTACACAATAAAATAAACATTATCAGAATAAAATTATTTCATAAAACAAGAAGTTTTGAATCAGTGCCTAAAATTATCATTTCCTTTAGTGAGATGTTTTTCAGAATTATAGAATCTCATAAAAATTTAAATTGTCCCTAGCAACAGATTTAATATTTACTATGGTTGTGGAAAGGAGCCGGAATGAATTAATCAATTTTCAATTAAAAAATATGGGGAATCACGCTTTGGATAACAACGGTTTTGTTTATGACGGTAATGCTGGAATGGATTACCGTCATTAACCAAGATACTACTGTATACAGGAAACCGACATATAGGCCGGTATTAATCCCGGAATGGTCAAACGACCCAGTGAGCTATAAAAAAGCAGCATTCAAAAGTTTATTTAAAAGAACACTGGCTTATTGCAGTACTGAAGTAAGCTTAAAGAAGGAGTTGGATTATATAAGGGAGATAGGGGAACAACATAGATATAGAAAAGCCTTTCTAAGGCAAATTTTTGAGAAAGCAAGGAAGGGTATGGTGGAGACTAGGGAGGAAACAATGTGGCCTAGGCGAGAGTGCGGTAAGTTCATACCAGTATCTTACCATCTAAAAAATGTAAAGTGGTGAAAGAAATAGTGAAAAGGAAAAGAACAAGCCTGGCACCTAGGAGAAACCCAACAATATTTAATGTGTTGAGAAATGAGAATGACCCACTAGAGAAAATGGAGCAGAAAGGAATATATAGGATCCTTATAAGAGATATGCAGTCAAATCAGGAGACCACATATGTGGGTGTCACTAAAAGGACAATTGCAAAAAGGATAGAAGAGCATAAAAGGGACATCGAGCAAGCTAGCTTACTATGTCCCTGGCAGTAGAGGCCTATAGCAAAAATATAAGTGTGAGATGGGGGAAGCAGAGGTGATTAAGCCAGTGCAGAAGCATACACAACCGATGATAGCGGAATCTTTGGAAATATTAAGAAGCAGAGAAACGGAAGTACTGGTCAATGACAGGATGACGTGGGAGTCAGTCCCAGTTTGGAAGTACGCCATAAATAAACAGAGAGGCGTAGAACTTGAAGAGTTTGGAGTAAAAAGTGCCATTTTTTAAGGAGCTTTGGGGACTTAAGAATTTTTAAAGAATTTTAGAACTTTAATAATCTAATGTGTTTAGTAACTTAGTATTAAAGGAAGATGAATATTGTGTAGTTTATCTAATGTGTGTAATTATCTGTTCGGATCAGGGGTTAGTAATATGCTAATTTTTAATTGTAAGTAGTATTTTAATTTTAGTTATTATAGTTTTGTTATGTAAGTAAAGAATTTACTTATAAGGTAGTATGGTTTCTAGCGAGATGTAAACAAACTTGTTCTGGGAATGTTGGTTGCTATGACAACGGTGTTCAGATCTCTTAGTTTGAGACTGTTGTAGAACAAATTGTACCTGAAGAGGGTGTAGATACACCGAAAATGTTTGTATGACATTGTCATTAAAAAGGAGTTTTGTCTATACTGCGTATAGTGCTAGTTATTTTTAACTAGAAATTCCCCGCTCCATTTTATTAACAGATTATTGTATTTATTTTTACTAGAAATTACCCGCTCATATAATGAGCGGAAATATACTATTGTGATCTAATCTTATAATACTTTATATACGAGGAGCGGAAATATACTGTTGTGATCAATTCCCCGCTCATATAAATGAGCGGAAATATACTGTTGTGATCTAATCTAACTTATAATACTTTATATAACAGCATATTGTATAATAATAGCTTATCTTGCAAATTTATATACTATATATTTTATTAAGCATTAGTTTAAATGTGTAGTTTAAATGGTGCACCCCTCAGGTGCCATGCCCCCGACGACCCCACTCCACGGGGAGTCCCCTTGGAGTGGGGTTTCCTCTCAATCCAGTTTCGTCTCCCCGGTGGGCCCATAGCCCATGGGGAGATGAAACCCCCACAGACCGGGGCCCCGTGGAGTGGGGCTGCACCCACCAGGGACCAGGAAGCCCCCTCGGGTGGGGGCCCACCCCCAACAGGCTCGGGCCCTTAGGGCCCAGTTTCATCTCCCCACGGGCATGTGTCCCCGTGGGGTAGGGCTTTCATCTTCCCACGGGCACCGGGGTCCCTGTGGGGTGGGGCTGCACCCCTTGAAGGGAGTTAGTTACAGATTGTGAATGGTTATAATTTCTGTGTGATAAAATATAAGCAAATTTCATTTGGATTATTACATAATATTGGATAAACATATAGTAGTTTGATGAAAAGTTGCGGGGCTGCACCCCCGTGAAGGAGTAGTTTACAGCTTGATGAATGGTTACCCCAGTGAAGGGGTAGTTTACAGCTTGATGAATGGTTATAATTTCTTAACCCCCGTGAAAGGGTAGTTTACAGCTTGATGAATGGTTATAATTTCTTTATTTGAAAAAATGTAAGGCAAATTTCATTTGAGATATGTAATATATCACCATCGTAATTATGGATTTAGAACAGGCTTAACTGCAAATTCAACAAATTTCATTTGAGATATGTAATATATCACCATCGTAATTATGGATATACGCATAGAACAGGCTTAACTGCAAATTCAACATAAAATTTCCTTTAAAATAAAACATCCAATGAAAAG
>AYEL01058914.1:0-39779 GCA_000484575.1 Olivierus martensii | reverse complement strand
AGATAATGCAATGAATTTATGAATATTATATTTCTGAAAATTAGATTATATAAAATTAATATAAAAATATATATAATTTGAATACCATATTTCAATTTTATGTAAAATAAAATAATATTTATTGATAAAGGAAATTCTTTTTACTAAATATACTAAATAATTCATTTTTATCATCTAATTCTCTACAATGATATTTTAAATTATACTATGATAAAAGGAATTTGATATATGTCTTACTGATAATCCATCATATTCATGATGATTAATTAGTTTGCTTCCTTCCTGATATTTATATGCTTAATAAATGAAATATATTTATTTGCAGAATTTATATTTTTGCTTATGTTATTTTTGTACATTAAGAAAACTATATGGAGATGTGATAAACATGGGAGAAATCATCAGTAATACATATACTAAAATTCCAATAAATAACACATTATTAAATTTAATCCAAATTTTTTATATGAAAATTTATTGATAAAATTATTGTAATTAAGAATAAATATGACATTTTTTAATATTTAATTTTATTAGATATAAGTCTATATGCATGCTGATAGATATTTTAATTTCTTGTATGTTAATAAAACAATTTTTTTTTGTAGATTTCCCTCTAAATTAAAAAACATAGTTTCTTATATTAGGTTCTATTGAAATATTTAACTTTAAATTTTAACTAATTATCAATTTTTAAACATCTTATTTAACTATATATAAAATATTGAGTTTATAAATTTAGAAATATAATTTTAAAAATTTAATAAAAATTTCTTCATTTAAAAACACTAGCCATAGATGTAACAGGTATTATAATAGTAAGTCTTTATTGTGTTTTAAATTATGAAGTACTTAAATTAAAACTTTATGAAATTTTCATTAGTATAAAGGATGGGAATAAAATTTTGAATTTTAAAGTTCAAAGAGGAACAGTCTCTCAAGGTTGGTCAGAATTTATTTTGTTTGAGAAATACATATAAGTTTAAGTTTGAGGTAATTCACATTTTATCATAGTTTTGGATAATTTTTGCTATAGACATTTTTCTGAAACTAACAGTTTTATGTAATTCTCTTGACCCCATATCTCAAGTTATAAACACAAAAGTTAATAATAAATCTAGTACTATATATGCAATTATTGTTTGATCTGCATATAGAATACTGGATTTATTATAACTTTATATTTAAAATTTTAATTTTGATTATTTATGGTACAAAATTTCATCATTCTTAAATAAAAATTTTATAATTATTAAAAAAAATAATCATTAAAATTAATAAATATATATTTACATTAATTGAGAATGTAAATAGTATATTCATTCAACAATGATAAACAACTATTTATAAAAAATATATATACAGTGATTAATATGTAAGTTTATTTCTAAAATGACTATTCAATAATCTCATCATATATGTTTCTTTTAACATTTAGATATCATGGGACATAATTTATGTTCAAAATATTAATGTAAAATCTTCAAAAATTATTAAAAATAATGAATTTATGGATGAACAAAATTTAATGTGCATCAAAACATTTAAATATTAGTATATTATTTTTATTACAGATGCAGTAACACATTTTTCTAATTACAAATTATAACTTCTATTTTAATTTAGTACAACTGATATACATGTTAAACACTGTATAGAAGAGTTTTCAAGGATAATTGTCTTTTATATATTCCTAATAAAAAATAATTTTATTGGAAAATATTTTTTTTTCCATTTTTACAAACATTATATAATTTTTAATGTAAACTGTTTATTCATCTAAAAAAATACTTAATGAATAATTTGTGTAAACATTAACAATGAAAATATTTTAGGAAATTATTTAAAATATTTTTATAAACTGAGAAATATATCTGCCCTCTTTATAGAAAAATTTGAAGTTATCATTTAAATTTCAAAATAATTTTTTGACAGAAAATGTTTATTAATGAATAAAATATCATTAATTAAATTATAGGGAAATATATAGCTTTTTTAATTAATATTGGACAGTGATGATAAAAACTAGAAAATGTGATGTTAAAATTGATTAAATTTGCTGTTCAAGATAAATTTACACTTCATCAGAAATAGATTTGGAGTAGAAATAAATACCTAGCATGTCTTTAGTAAAATATTAATTTTTTTCTTAGTGAATAAGTCAACAGTGATTGCTCTGTGTTCGAACACTTTTCTAGAGATTAATAAATTATTGGCTTTAGGATAAGTCTAGTCAGTACTTGCAGTTATTGGCTTAGATTAATGTAATTACCCCTTGTAATTTCCAAATTATGTTATTTAAAGTGGAAACTTGCTAAAGTCCTGATGATCAACTTGAAACAATTCTAGAGCATTATCTTATAAATCTCTAGTTTGAATCCAGTTGAGATGTTTTTATTTCAGATAATTAATTAAAATTTTAGTTTAATGATGCTCCCACTTATTAATAATTAATGTAATTTGTTTATTCAAAATTTTTATAGCTAGAATTATTTGGACTTGAATTTGGCTAAAAAACTACATTTCTGCAATTTAGCTGTTGTCAGTTTTATTTTTTTTACAACCAGGAACAATTATATTTTGGTTTATATAAAATAACTTTCATTATAGTTACAGGATATTTAATATATAAACATGACTAAAGATATTAAACTATCATATCTTTTAGATGGTTGATTTTTATTTTTTTATATCATCATATTTAGAATAGTACAAAGATAAATCACAAAATACATATTACATTCACTTTGCATATTCTCAGAAATAGTATTTTCAATTTCAACTTTATTTTATTAAGAATGAAATTTGATACTTTCATCTTGCTTGAATATTATCCATAATATTGTGAAATCATAGGTTCAGTTGTCAATTGTGATGATTTTCTTTTTGTTATATTATTTAAATTGCATATAATGTTTAATATTATAGATGTAATTTCTCTTTCAAACCAATGCAATATTTAATGTACATTGTGCAAAAATATATGAAGACCAATATTTGAGGGAATTTAACTTTCATGTTGTCACTACTTACTGATAAATAAGTTAAGCTGCACTGGATCTCCATACCACACTAATTGAAATTTAATTTTCTATTTATTTTAATAATTAATTATCTAGATATGATTATATTTTGTCTTGTTAAAATGATTTTCTATTTATCAAAAATATCATTTCTTAAAACTTTCATATTTACTTAATTTTTCTTTGTATAATCAGTTAATTGTCAAAAATTAATTATATTATCATAAAATATTTGGCATATTTGTAAAATCCACTATAATCTTTTGTAGATTTCCTGAATCATTTTTTGACCAAATAGAAACTACATAGTTAATAAAACAAACACTTTAAGCAGGAAAAAAATGATGTATTATTTTATTAACTAACTAATAATAATCAGTCAGTAATGTTTTTGGCCTTTTCAGCTCTCCTGAGCTGCATTTAACATGGAGAATACATACATGTTAATGCAGTCAGGAGAGCTATAGAAGACCTAAAATATCATTATCTTTTATTATTAATTAGCTAGCAAAAAATTATTGTTTTCCTCCCAAAGTGGTAATTTTATTAACTGTCATTATACAAGCTATGAAACTTGAAAATTTAAAGACTAAATATTAATTAATTTTTTTTATGTGAGAATGGCATGTTTATAAAAGGATGTCAAGCATCATATCCTACAACAAATGTAAAAAAAAACTGATGATCCATAAATTTTGTAAAGCATATTTTTAATAATTAATGGGAAAATTTGTTTGTGAAATATTAATGGATGTGTTTTCTTGCTTCTTGTATAATGTTTTCAATCAAAAGACTTTAGTTTCATGAAATTTGAATTTTTCTGCTACATACACTATATAAATAATGAAAATATCTGCTATAAATATATTGTATATCTTTCTAAATAACATCATTAATACATTTTATTTTTGTTAGAGGCTTCAGCTATATACTAAATAACTAATCTTTAAATTTAGGAATCAGACATCTGTAATTTTTGGGTTGTAATTAAATAAATAAATTTTTTTTTTGTATTATTAATTAATAAACCTTCATTAAAATATTAATACATTTAACTTCTTTACAATAATATGAGGGCAATTCAATAAGTAAGTTACAAATTGTGATTGAAAAGAAATGAATGGAGATAATGACATACAAACAATACGAGGGCGATTCAATAAGTAAGTTACAAATCGTGATTGAAAAGAAATGAATGGAGATAATGACATACAAACAACATTTATTTTTCAACATAATCTCCATACAAATTTAAGCACTTGTCCCACCGTTTCACAAGTCCCTAGAAACCTGTGGCGTAAAATTCTTTTGGTTGCTGTTGGAACCACGCGTGCACTGCTCTTTCAACCGCTTCATCGTCAGGAAAGCGTTCTCCCAAAAGATGATGTTTCAAAAGGCCAAACAAGTGGAAATCGCTCGGGGCGAGGTCCGAGCTGTAAGGTGGATGTTGGAGGACTTCCCACTTGACGTTTCTGGCGTGGTGATCTCCACCGGCCGACCGGCTCTATGTTCGTCTTCGATACTTGTCCGCCCTTCCGAGAACTTCTGCACCCAATTATGGATTGCCTGACGTGACAGGCAATGTTCACCATACACAGGCAGCATTTCCTTGTGGATATCCTTTGCTTCCATATGTTTTGCCCACAAAAAACACACAACGGCACGCTGTTCTATCATGGTACATGTACTCGGGCGCCGCCATCTTGTACAGTCATGTGCAGAACGATCGTTGTGCATCACAATAAAACTAGATAGTGCTGCTATCCAGCGGTGAGAGTTTCCCGCACTTAATTAAAAGATGAAGGTCGCAACTTCGATTTGTAACTTACTTATTGAATTACCCTCGTATATGCTAAATGAAAAATATTTCATTAAATATAATATGAAATTACAGAAATTTATTTTATAAACATTAAATACAGTGGAGCTTTTATATAATTCAGTAAATGAATCTAAAAAATTTACTTGTGATAAATGCAATGTTATGTTATAATAAATTTATGAAAATTTACCATAGCAAATTAGTCAGTTAATTCAATATACACAAAAAAGTATTGACTAGAATAACATTTTTATATACACAACAGAAAACTGAATAGAACAATCTATACGATTTTCTGATTAATTCTTAAATGTTATATTACATAGATATACTATGCAAGACTTAATATGCTATATATTTTTTTGTTGAATAGAATAATAATTTGATGTTTTTTATAAATGAAATCAGCAGATAAAAAG
The DNA here is from genome assembly GCA_000484575.1 of Olivierus martensii. Taxonomy (NCBI): domain Eukaryota; kingdom Metazoa; phylum Arthropoda; class Arachnida; order Scorpiones; family Buthidae; genus Olivierus; species Olivierus martensii. The sequence goes on along the minus strand of AYEL01058914.1, from coordinate 34,515 downwards.
CAATTTAATTACAATGTATGAAATTATTTTGAAATCTAATAAAATAATTAATGAAACTAATAAATCCATACGGATTTTTTTAATTCAAAAGCTAAAAATGCACAAAATTTTAATGATACATTCAACATTATAAATAAATCAAATATTGAATTAAACTTTTCTAAAAATATTTAATAAAGTTTTTTATAATTAAAACTTATTTCAGATCTAATAAATTTGGACAAATACAAGTGGTTCCCTACTTATGATTATTCGACTTATTATAAACTGATCTTACAATTGCCTTAAAATATTCCAAACTTGGCTATTTTCATATTATATTGGCTAGAAATATTTTCTTGCCTTATTTGGCTGCCTAGTAAAGCAATTCTTATCACCTTAGGGATCCAGGTTCAATTCTGGATGAGTTTATACCTTGGAGTCTGGTGATATAATCTGAACCATTTTACTATCTTGATGGATTAGTATTCCATTGTCTATTGTTATTACTAAAATTGCTACCATTGTGGGTCATTTTTGATTTAAGGTTATCAAAATACAACTGCATCATAATTTAGAAGATTTCCTGTATTTTGAAATTAGTATAAGAAATTTTGTGCATTTGAAAATTTTACTCTATGCACAATTATTATGCTTATATTGAATTATAAGAATATGCAGACTCTCTCCTTCTTGCATAATAACTAACATAAAATAAATATATACATAACTTTAATGATAAAATTAAATTTATGAAAATTATAAGTGCCTTGTATAGTCTATATACAATGCAAAAAAAAAAATATATCAATCATAATGCATTTGTATATTAAAAATTGATTTTCAGTACTACTAAAATAATGTATTAAAGACATTTCATTATCAATAATGTTATAAACTCTATGTTCATGACCATCATTGCAAATTACTTTATAGACATCTCACTAATAATGGCAAATTATGTTTCAGACTACTACTATATAAAGCAAATATTATCTTAAAGTAAATCACAGTCATTTTTTTTTTTTCATGTGACAGTACATATAAAAGCCTAAAAATATATTTGCACCATCATTTATTAAGTGTGCCTTGGTGCTAGACTTAAATAGACTGAATGCAGGTAACAAAATAGCACCAGTTGACTTGCTCAATTCAGTCAGCTGATATATACATCACTACCAAAAACTACATATAGAACAAAACAAACACCAAAAGTAACAAATATGAATGTAATTGAAAAGGCTGTATTAGTGATGCATCTTAATGGAGATATGCTTAATGTATTTTTATAAAACTACACTGTTGTTAAATTATAATAATGATTTAAAGAATATTTTGAGTGAATTTTTTTTTAATGTAAAATTGAATTTATATAAATTGGAAACATTATCAGTTAAAAATTTTATGAAATTGGAATTAAATTATGAAAAGTTTATATATGTCTTTATAATCTTTGTCTAATTCAATATCAAAATTTAAGAATTTGAATTTATTATTTCATGATAATTTTTAAATTTATATTGATTTTTGTGCTTTAAAATATATAATAGTTTATGCTTAAAATGAATAAAACTTTAATTCATGTAAGCTGTTTTTATTTACTTATTTTTTTTAATCAAAATGATTTGAAGAAATCACAACTGTTGTGATTTCTTTTGTCAGTAGAAGCAGCGGAACTCAGTTGTTTATAGTCAAAATGATTTGTTTTATTATTTAAATATTGTAATTTACTTAAAAGACAAAATAAACAAAATAATAAATTATTTTAGTTTAGTAAACATATGAATTAAAAGTTATTTAAAATATTCAATAAATTAAAGATTATTTCATTTTTAGTTTTTATACCAGATGTTATCTATTCACAAATTACATATACAATTAAACCTTTTAATAAAATCTTCAGGAATAAATGAAACAAATTTAAAGGTAATTGAAAAATTGTTCGAAAAAAAAAAAGGATCATGTTAAGTAGAAAACATTGTTATTCTGTATTGCTGTATGAATTAATTAATTTTATGCTTTTTATGCTAGAAAATAAAAATAAATTTTGATATTTTGTCAGTCAATAGGATATTGATGATGCTTTTCATTATTTATGCTAGCATGCAATTTTGAATGTTCATTGAAATTATTAGTATTTATATTAAATTGAAATATATAATAAATTATAGTATCTCATAATTTCATTTTCATTTTTAATTTCTTATGCTACTAAATTTGAGAATCATTAATATCAGATGCTCAGAAATTAATTTTATTGTTACTGAAATTATTTTATGGTTTTTATATCATTTTGGGGATTTAAGAAATTTATAGTTTAATAATTCTAGATTATAAATGTTATTGCATTGTTATTCTGTATCATATAGTTAAATAATGACAATTTAAGTATTTAATGAATTTAATTTTTCACTCTATGCAAAAATGCATTCTAGATAAGATTTGACATTATCGGTACTATAAAATAATTTTTGCAAAATTAAAATATAAGCTTTTAATATGCTGTGCCCAAAACTAAATGTTATAGTAGAGTTAATAATTAGTTAACCATTAAAAATTTTCAAACTGTTTGATTATTCAAGAGAAAATGCATGGATCAAAATATCATTTAGCATATCTCTTCTAATATAAAGTAGTTTGCTGCAAGATTATAGTTTACATCTTTTCTGTGAAATTTCTAGCTAATGCAATAAAAATAGTTAAAATACATTAAATCTTTATATTATGAGTATAAAATAGGAATGCATTATTCCTTATTTCATAAATTAAACTATCTATAACATTACCTCAATTTGTGAAATTAAAAATAATTGTAACTTATAAAGTATTCATTGGCAAAATATATGTTCTTAATTTGTTGTTAGGAATAACAGGAGTCTTTGCAAACAGGATGAGTTTAATTTGATATACAATATTTCCTAAATTTTGTTAATTAAATTGTAGTTTTAGAATAGAAATTCATACACTGGTTTTCAGTTTACCAAATCTTAAATTGTTATTCTTTGAACTAACATTTTTTAAATATTTGACATGATTTAAATTATGTTAAATATTCAAAATAACAAATCAGTTTTGTTATTAATAAAGTAATTTCATTATTTTTAAGATAATGTTAACAAAATTTATTAATAAAAAAAATAATAATAGGTAGTATACCAATTCTGCAAAGCACTGTACTACATAGTGTATATATTTCACACCAATAATTAATTGATATCATGTTTATTTTCATTACATTGTAAAGAAAACATCATTATATAAATTATAAACCACCAATAATGAATTTTGATACTTTATCACAAAAATCCATCATAAATTGATGCACAGGTTGCTTAGCATTATTTTGGTAAACTGCCTACTGTTTATATATCTTTATACTATTTTAATAATTTTGAAAAATTATATACAATATCTTTGATTTCTTCAATTTTATGGTTGTAATCTATTTCATAATATTGTATGTTGAAATATTATAAAATAATAGGTTATTCTCAGTATAATTCAAATAAGATTATACAGTGGTGGGAAAAAATAATTGCTTCATTCTATAGATATTGAATAAATTTGTCAAATCGGGCTTATATAATACTGTAAGTTATTTTTACAGTATTTCTTCAGTTGAGAAAATATAACAGAAAAGATTCAAATAAAATCCAATATAGTGACATATTTCTTATATATTTATCTTTACAATATTTTCTAAGTTGTATTTAATATTAAAAATCAAAAGATAATGATTATTGCATTGGTTATTCAACATAAAATGCAATTAGAATAACTTTTTCAGCTTTCTTCAATATTAAATAATTCCATATTAATTCTTAAAATTTTTGAGGGCCAATGAATCATTTTGACCATCACTGAATGTTTTTATATATTATTTTGTTTTTAGTTAATATTAATGCTTTTTAATTTTATTTTCAGCTTTTCCAGCTATACATTCATCATCATTTATTACTAGGGAAATTGTCAATAATTTGAGTTTATTATATACAGTCCAAGGAAATGATTCATCTTTAAAGCCTTATCTTCTAAGTGGACATCTTGATGTTGTGCCTGTAGATGAAACACAATGGACTGTGTCTCCATTTGGTGGTGTAAAGAAAGGAGGATTTATATATGGCAGGGGAACAATTGATGCAAAGCATATAGTAATGGTAAGTTTTTTAATTTTGCATAGATAAATTAACTTGATTGGACATTTCATACATCCATAATATATGGCTTTCTTTTGGAGATTTTTTAGATAAATTATAAACAGCATTAAATAAAAAAATACAAATGCTAAATTTAAATTATAAAATTAAGTTAGAAATAGTTATATTAAAAAATTAAATTTTATGGTGTTGCATTTCTAGTTAAATTTCTTTTCCATGAAATTATTTTGGTTATTTCAAGTTGTCTTTAATCATTCCTAAAAGTAAAACAAAATATATTAAAATTAGAAATGTTAAATAAAAAATATAAATAAATAACATTTAAATCATAAAATTTTTAACATTTATTTAATAAAAAACAATTAGTATTGAAAAAATGATAGGAAATTTGAATTTAGAATTTTTATTTAAGAAAAATAATAAATAAATAAAACTAAATGCTTTAGATGTAGTAAGGTCATTTTGAATGTAAAAACATGCAAATATTAAAATTTATGATTATGGTAATATGGTTTTTTTCTTAAAATGTTTGCAATTTAGTTATAAAAATTATAGAAATAAAAAAATCAAGGTGAAACGTCTAGAATTTTCATTGATTTGAAATATTTTATGTTTGGAATGTTCCATTGTCAACTTCTTGAATACATAGAATCTCCTAAAACTTTAAAAAATGAATTACCATTTCCTGTTATTAAAATAGAAATTTTATTTGATATCTTCATATGTAATTTCATATTTAAATCAGGTATATTGTGTAACAGAAACAATTGTTTTCATACAATCGTAATCCAGGGTCGGAAAATTCCAGTTTTATTGATTTTATTTAATGCATTTAAAGGTAACAACTGAAACAGAATTAAAACTGTGTACTTTAAATTGAGTAGAAAAATATTATTATTTAAATTTTATCATTTATTTTTTATGATGACAAAATTGGAAAATTTAATATTTTTACAATATTTATATATAAGTATTTGGATTCTATTTTTATTAATTAGTTCATAAACTAAATCATTGCTATAACCAAATAAAATTTATAAAAATAATTTGTCTTTTATCTTCAGAATAATTTTTTTAAAACATTTAAGAATTTTATTCAGATTTGATATAGGTTTTAGCAATGTTTTCAGTATTAGAAATTAATTAACATTTATTATAATAACTATTTACATAAAAATTTTTATTTTCTTAAGAAATTTATTTATAAAACATTTTAGAAAGAAGTAATTTTTAATATTCAACATGTTAATTGAAATATAATCAGATTTGTTTAAAATGTTTGCAGTGAATCATTATATATAAAATTTTCATTAATCATTTTTATCATTTGTGACCAAGACCAGAATTTTTGTAATTTGATCACAATAACTATTGTATATGGCAGTGTTTACCAAACTGTAGGACATGCCCCACTAACGGGTACTAGACTTTTATAAGGGGGCAAGTAAGAATTAACAAAAACATCATTTTTGAGACAAACAAACAAAAAAAAAAAATTCAAATTAGTGTTGAAAAAAAGGAATTGGCAAAAGGGGTTATAAATACAAATATCCATGTATCCAGGAACTTTCTGCTATAGCTGTTGTAAAGATCTTGTTTAGTGATGGAAAAAGAATTGCAAATAGCAATATCTTCAATGACACCCTGATTTTGAGAGAATTTGTGCTGAAAATCCAGCCCACCCATCACATTAAATAGTATGTTGTATTAAATATGCTTTCTATTTTCCTTTTTTTTTTTGTAAGATTTGTTTAATTGTATTAAAAAATATTATACCATAATAAATACATATATATTTATAAGAACCGTATTTATACAAAATATAGTAAGTATTTTGCAGTATTAAATTGTAAATAGAATATATTTATAAAATTATACTTTTATGAAAATGAGGGGTATACCAATTTTTTATGATAAAACAGGGGTACAGATACAGAAAGTTTGGAAACCACTGGTATATGAAATTGTATTTGACAAACCATACATGTTTATTTTGATGAATTTTGAATGTAATTAATTTTTAAGCAAAAATAAATTTTTAAATGTGATAAAATATTGTATATTTAAAGATAAGTATTTTTGGATTCTGATATTTTACTATTTTGATAAGATGCTTCTTATTTATTATTTTATTTATTTCTCATGACATTTGATATCAAATGTTATGATATATGGATAATAATGTTTGATATATTAAGCTATTTGTAAATCCAATCACTTCATTTAAATGACTTGACAAATTTTTACACTATTTATAGATTAAATCAAACTATATTATCCTGTATATTTTGATGATATATATAATTTTGAAAATAAATCAATTTTTAGTTATGAAAAGGTTATTTCATCAATTACAAATAATGATGATTTGATAAGAATTAAAATTGGGATATTAAAAAATGCATTCCAAAATTATTTTGGGATTGAAAACAAGTGATGAAAATTATTGGAATTTTCTATAATAACTTTGTTTTTTTATTTAAACTATTTTTTCTCTTTCTTATTGGTGTTTTATGAAAAATATGCAATATGTTAAAATTTACTTAACAATTTCTTTTTTTATTTAATTTTTTCCCTCATTTCTTTTTGACCTTCACAACAAACTACTGAGAAATACCTGATACCCTTGCAGCATTCTAATTGAAATATGGCTGTTTTAGGGAATCAATCCTATTAAAAATGATCAATATTTTTCATTATATCTGGCTGAACATCTGTATGTCAAAATGATATATCATGTAAACATTATAATTATTTAATTAGACATCAGCACATGTTCAAACGAAAAAACCATATTTAATACTTGCTAAATATCTTTCATCTTTCTTAAGCCAAAAGATCTTTAGCAAGTATTAAACATGGTTTTTTTGCTTGAACATCTGCTGATGTCTGATTAATTAATTATACATTTTTTGCTTCTTAACAATATAAGTATTTTAATGTAAACATTTATCTAACTTAAATGAAGTTTATAATTTTAATCATTTTTATCACTTATGATTCTCTAATGCAGCATTTCCCAAACTATATTCCATGGAACACTGGTGTTCTGCAGAAGATCTATAAGTGTTCCATAAAAAATTATGAAAATTAATGTGTCACATATGATTTAATTAAAATACAATACCAAGTTGAAACTGGTATTGCTAGTTTATTTTACATAATTACAGTTTTATAAAAAATATTTGTTTTGCCTAATTTATTTATTAATATCTACCTATACTATAAGTAATCAAAGTGTTCTGTAAAAATTTCAGGATTTGTGAAGTGTTCTGTCATAGAAAAAGTTGTTTGGGAAACACTGCCCTAATGGATCCCAATAGTATAGGAAAATACCATTTAAATTAAATGAAGCTTACATGATTTATCATTTTGACAAATATATGATGACGTATGTAATCAAATATTGATGATTTTGAATAGGATTTATTCCCTAGAAGATTCAAATTTTGTATATATATAATAGATTCCTGATTATTCAGAGTTGGATTAACTGAATTGTGCAACCCAAAAGTAATGTTTAATTATTGACATGTTATCTTAGCTATGATATCTGAAAGATTATTAAACCTCCAGATTCATTTTTTACTATAACTTAGATAATTTGTAATCAAATTAAAATCACAAATATTGCAATAATTTATTGCTGCAAATAAAAATATTTCTTGCTTTCTGTTTCAGTTAATAATAGAACATTTGAATATCATATGTTTATTTGAATATTGTATATTGTATGTATATTTGAACATTGTATGTTTTATGAGTTATTTTTGAGTCTCAATATGGTTTGCCTTATTTATGTGAGTATAATGGATTGAAAAACCATGCCAAAGTGAATGAATAAAAAAAAATAAAATTCGAAAAAACTGTGTTATGTCGAAACAGCGTTAAACAGAGCAGCATTAAGCGGAGTCTTACTGTATTCCTTTGGTGTCACAACCCTTATATTCCTCTGATTTAGTCCTGGCTGTCTTTTGGCTCTTCCCAAAACTAAAAACTACTATGAAAGGAAAATATATCATCAGCTTGGATAAAATCAAAACCAATACGAAATTCTGATAGGATTGCTTGAAATATCAAGAGAATTCAGTTTTATAAATGTATATTTCCAGCTCATAAAGCAAGCAATAAATCAATCACTTCTTCAAAAAACAAAAAATTAAAGTACTTTTGGCTCTATTGAGCCCTTGTCAGTAAACTCTATAAACTAAATTCTAAAGACTACATTAAAACGCAGTTATGTATTCGAATATACATTCTAAATTTTCAAAAGTTCAAAATATATTCGAATACATAACTGCGTTTTAATGTATTCTTTAGAATTTAGTTTGTAGAGTTTACTGATGAGGGCTTGATTAAAGCCAAAAGTACTTTAATAAATTTTCTGTTTTTTGATGATTTAGTGGTTGATTTATTGCCTGCTTTATGAGCTTGAAATATACATGTTTAATTACCATGGAGCAGTGTAGAGAAGTAATGCGTTTGAATTCAATTTTCAGTATGACCTGCATAGGCCATACTGAAAACTGAATTCTCTTGATATTTCAAACAATGGAAGGATTGCTGGAATAAGTGCGTGTGCGCGTGTGCGTGCGTGTGTGTGTGTGTGTGCGCACGCGTGCGCGTGCGTGCGTTTATGTGTGCACCCACAGACAGTGCTTTGAAGGTGACTAGAACTATTTTTTACATTACTCTACAATAATTTTTTCTTGGTGTTGGGATTTTTTTTTCCGTCAGTGTAGTTAACTGATCGAAATGCTCTAAACATTGTTCAGAAAATAAAATAATTTATTAAACGCATTCAAATCATAATAAACCTAGATAAAATAAATTGAACCAAATTAGTTAATGAACCAAAGCTAATTAATAAAAACATACTAAATAAAAACATAGTAAACTATACAAGTGATTTATTTTCATGAAAATATATGCTAAAAATAGTAGAGCTGGTAATGTATGGAATGGTTCAAACTGTATGCGATAATATAGGTAAATAATAGCAAAACTTGATAAAGTGTAATGAATATTTGAATATTAACTGATTTAAATGGAAATATTTTCAAAACATTTCTACAGCAAATGTGACAATTCGAGTAAACAGTTACAAATAGAAGTGCGATAAAAATAGACAATACTTGAAAAAAAATGAAGAATAATTATTTAAATGGTAACTATTGGCATGATTTATTTAAAAATACGATTTAACTTTAAATTACAATATGAATTAAATTGCTGAGCTGGAGTTTTTCATCTGCCTATTATAATATTGCTTTTCTTTATATAAACATCAATTTTCTCAATTAAATATGCAAGATTTAAGATACAATAATGATCAACTTACACATGCAAAATTATATCTATGGACTAAAAATCAAATTACAATATTCAGCACCATAAATTAGATTTAAATATCAACCCACTAATAAATCATAAAATTTTGTATCATGAAATCAAGGTGATATTAAAGTTTTCTAGAAAACGAATTAATGAATTAAAAAAAGGTGAATTTCATAATTTAAATAATTTATATTAGGATATCAACAAATTAAGGAAATGGGTAATTTTTTTATAAAGTTTTTTGAAAAATTCTTTCCTTAATAGCATATTACTTGAAAATTTAACAGCAATTATTTATAAAATGAAATATTGGTGATTATTTATATTTACACCAGTACAATCTATGTCTACAGTTTTATAAGAAATTGTTACTAGTATTAAAGAGTACTTATTTTAAAATTAGACACATAGGCAGACGGCAGGTTGGTCCGAAATGTTAATTTTAGTTTTTTAAGAGTATTTTCATACCTTTCAAATTAGTATCATAATTTATAAAAGTTTAATAAAATACCATCAATTCAACTCTTCCAATGAACGTTAGTGACTATTATAAATGAAAATTATAATAGTAGCACAGGTATCCCTCCTATAACACGGTAGATAGGTTCATGAAATATCGTGTTGTGTGAAACCGTGTTATATCAGGCATGGAACCAATACAAAAAGGGGAGTTACATTCCAAAACCAATTAAAAACAAATAACTTTGTTTAATTCCACCTAAGAAACAGAATTTTTATTAAGAATATGAAGATTTATAATTTGGTGTGATGTAACTAACAGGAGTTTTACAATTGTATTTTGTCATCAGTTTATGCACCAATCAGTAATCTCTGTCTTGATTTAAATTGCACTGTAATTCTACATTTGTAAGTCCATGCCACTGTATTTAATATAGTGTATTGAAATGAAACAATTTTATTAAAATTCCTGAAAAATATGATTTGTTTCAATGTTAAGTTTTACTTCCTATTTTCGCCTTCACTTAGTTGTCTGCATCAAAGCCCATAACCGGTTTATAACTTTTATTAATTGAATTTGAAGTTTCAATTCCGGCCATCGTGTACCATTGAATAGTTAAATCTAGAATCATATGAATTTCGCCAGAAATGATTGCATACAAGTTTCTGTCATAAATTTACATAATTACAAGAATGTCATCAAAATCATATTTATCGAATTAATCATCATTGAGTTTCATAAAGATATTTCATCATTTATTTAATGAATTTAAATAAACTTTATATAAGTATAAAGTATAAGATAAATACATCAAAAACATCTAACCAGACATTTCGAAGAGACTAGAACCATTCATTTCTACGGCTATTAATTTTGGTTTAATTAGGTCAAATTTTTCAAATATTAAATATGTTCAAAATTTGATCGAAATTGTCAAACAATGCGCTATACAGAGATGTTTATAATAGGTAAATCATTATTTCCCCTTTATTTTCACCTGACTGTGCTGAAATTATCAGATCAGAAGTACAGTACAGTAATCTAAGAAATACCTACCTTCTTAAATGCATCCATAGCGATTGAAGAATTGTTCTATTAGAGATATCTATGAAGAGATGCAAAAAGACGCAATTGGAAATTTTTACAATATTTAAAATGCTGCGATTCTTTTAATTTGAATTTTGAATTTGAAGCTTTAACTTTGGCAGTCGATGTCCTTTCGAAGAATTTTTCGAATTTAATTGCCAGATTAACTATATCTAACTTAGAACGAAAGTTGACAGACAAGTGAATTTTGGACCTAATGATTCTAATAGTAAGAGACAAATCAGCGACTAATGTAGGTGGCTTATGACCATCTACAGCACGGTTACAACATATTATTTTGATAAATATTTATATACTATATTAATTAACAGAAAGACTTTTTCTCAATGACATAACGACTAGTTTTTCACCATTAATACTCAAGATTAAGAAAATGCAATGATATTGAATTTTACACATGTTCATTATATTAAATAAAATATAAATTTGATTCATAAATCAGTGTATTACTAAATTCGAATTTCGTGATGATAATACTGCATAAAAGGGCAAAATTTTTGGGCTCTTATGCAATTTACTTATTGCCCAGTATTTTCTTTGAAATGCTTATATTGTAACCTTTCCCTAACATCTACTATTGTTTATTGCTTTTTGGGTTATCACAAATAATTTCAAATTATTCTCCTTAATCGAAATTTCTTAATCAATCTTATTTAACAGCTATCTCCATTTTCACTGATATTGTTAGAAATTTTTGATATTATTTAAGTCAGAATAGAATTTTTTTTTTCAAATATTTAAATGAAGTTTTATTTATACATCTATTCTATAACGAATTTAAGAGAAAATTCTAATTTATTCGTTTCATAATATTTTTGATTACAGAAATAATTGATTTCCCAGAAAACATGTTTTGAACAAATTGATAGCCATTTATAATAGTTAATTGTTTGAAATTTTTTGATCATTGTGTTGGAAATAATAAAATTACTTATTAAACGGATCGAAATCAAAGCAAAAATAGATGAAATAAATTTAATCAAATTAAATAATGATCCGAAGCTAATTAATCAAAATATACAAACTGTCAACACCAAAAACTATACTGGACATTTATTTTTACCATGAAAATACATGCTAAATATGATATAACTGGTAATGCATGGAATGTCTCAACTGTATGTGATAATAGATAAGCAAACAAATGCAAAATGTGATAAAGTGTAACGAATATTTAAATAAATTTACTTTATTTTTTTAGAATAAATTACGAAATGTAAGTGTGCTTGTTACTTAATATTTATATATGACTCGAATAGCCACTATTTGACGAGCTAAGACATGAAGACAGTTGCTCCATGTTGCCAAATTTATCTTAACAACGTTTGTTAAAATAAATTCAATTCGACGCTACAGAGAGATATACTGTACAAAGAATGAAAACAAAAGAAACTCGTGCAGACGTCAATTTTGCGTTTTCTTGATAAAAAACTTCTTCTAGTTAACATTTTTTGTTCATTTATTTACGATAAAAACTTTAAGTTCATTCGTCTTGTTTTTTAATCATTAATTTTTCATGATCCGCGCCTTTTCAGGTAGGTAGTGACTTGTGAGTAACCAAAACGATTTTACCGGCTGGCCATTACCAGACACTTCTCCATCACCACAATCCTTGCTTCTTGTCTCTTGTTGAATTGTTCAGTCTTAAGAGCATTCCTGCTGAACCGCTCTTCCGATCTAATTGTTCAGTCTTAAGATCGGTTCCCACTTGCGGAAAATAATTATTTGTACAGAATATATTTTGTTTCTCGGACGATTTCCGTCCGTAAAATTCAATGTGCTCCTATCTAATCCGGAAAAGAATTTCAAAAGCGTCAGATATTGTATTTATCTTCTGACGTCATACTTTCAAAATTGTTGTTTGAGTCTGAATCCTCTTGCCTTCCATGCATAAATTTCTCTTCATTCGATGATTGAGTGAGTCACGAATGACGATGCTCTCAACGATATGCTATTGGTTTAAAATATTCTTTTTCCGGATCACATGATCCGGAAAAAGAATATTTTAACCAATAGCGTACCGTTGAGACCGACGTCATACATGACGCATACAATCATCGAATGAGGAGAAATATAAATATGGAAGGCAATAGAACGAAGAACCAAGAATTAAATGAAATGTTCGTCGAAGAAATTAGGAAATATCCCCAATTATATGATAAGACATACTCAGATTTTAAGGACGTAACAATAAAAAAAATAATAGGGGCTGCTATAGACGCTAAATTTGGAATTTCTGATAAATAGATAGACAAATATATTTTAGTCTTAACATAGTATTTCCCCGAAGGGTAAGATTTTACTTTGACTGCCTCGCGTCTTCGTGGCGCCACGCGCGCACATTAAAGTCGATGTTAATATTCATTCACATGCATTAAATATGCATGTGAATGAATCGAGCATGAAAAAGTGGCAGGCATTATGGAACGCTATAACGCCACATATCCATAGATGCTTTGCACTAGGACAGACGCAACAGCACGAAGCAGTGAGAATAGAATCCCACCTTTCGAAGTTTAGCCTACTGTATATTATTTAAATTGTAATTCGTATGATAGGAATTGAAGCTGAGAATAAATGAGATAGATACACAAAATAAAAAAGAAAAGTTAGAGTAAGTAGTTTTAATGGTGCTGGGATATCATCTATTTATAAATCTAATTGGGATTTATATAAAATATTAGATGGAATATTGGGAAGTAATACAGCACCTAATGATAGGTTTGTTAAACTATTCAATATGTATGTTTATTCATTTATATGCATGAGTATTTACTAACTTATTTTACAGCACTATTTTCAACCTACAAAGCAATATTTCTATTAATGACTGCCAAGACATAGGTGAATTTACTACACAGACACTTTCATTTTCTACAAGTGAAGTTCCAGATTCATATGCAGATAATGAAAGAATGTATATAGGAGAAATTGTTCTTAATTCTATTGATGAGCAGAAACAGACTGTGAATTAATAGGGTAAATAAGATTTTAATAGACAATAAGCATAATATGTGATTTTTTAAGTTATATGAATATATAATTTAAGAAACATATGCCATATTCTTTTCCAGCAATAATATTGATAACAAAGATAGGACAAAAATGACAACAACCAAAATAGCAAAAGAAAACATGAAGAATCAACTTTGAATGATGCAATGTCTTTGTTTAAAATATAAGTGAACAATTTGGGGAATTTTTTCAGAGACATAAACTGGACAAAATCTCACATTTCTGTGCACTACTGGAGTGAGATTAAGGCAGTTTAATGAGCTTGAACAATTAGAAATAATGCATGACTTTGAAATAAAAATGTTGGAAAGAGAGAGAGAAAAATATTTAAAAAAGTGAATTTATTTGTTAAATAAATATGTTTTATAAATATTAAACTGAGTTCTTTGATTTATAACAAAATTTTAGTGATTACAAGAAATAATTCTTTTAAATTATTATCTCAACATGTATTCCTAATGACAATTAATTTAAATGAAAGATTATTTTTCTGATCTTTGAGGAAAAGCAATATTTTTTAATCAGCATTTACAATAACCATACAAAAATATACTGCAAAAGCATAGGATGCAAAATTGACTGAAATTTAATAATTACATGCAATATAATATGCATTTTTATGATTAATTTAAAAACAAATGATTTCTTTACATATGTATAATTAAAAAAATTAGCAGTTTTATTTTACAATATACAATATTTTAATTTGCCAATGATTTAAGCTGAATATCATATATCACAAATATAGATAACAAAATAACTTATTAATGGAAGTTATTAAACTTTATTATACTGTATACATTAATTGTATGTACTCAATGCAAATCATATAATAAAAATCAAAAATTTTTCCCCAAAAATAAAATTTATACTGAAGGGATTAAATCTGTACTTTTAACATAAATATATTTCAATTAAATAAAATCATATATATCATAAATTTTTCTTATGGTGGTTATCTAATTGCAACATATCTGTATTAACAATTGAAGAGTGTAATCCCAAAACACAATTCAGTCCATTTGGAAGAATTGAATTTGACAAAGTTATTAAGAAGGATAATAAGCTATATGCTGAAAAGAAACAAGTTCCAACAATTCGTAATCACGAGAACGATATAATCTACGTTTTCTCTTTTTATTTTGCATATATTTCTAATACAAAATACACAGTGAAAGAAATTGGACACTAGAGATGAAAACACTCCTTTAATTCGTCCTCCATTTTGAACGTGTGACGTTAGAAGGCAAGTGTCAATAGCTGGTGTCCCGATTAGATGGGAACACATTGAATTTTACGGACGGAAACCATCCGGAAAAAGAAAATATATTCTGTATACGTAATTATTTTCCGTAGCGGCTTTTCCGTAAGTGGGAACCGGCCTTTACGCATAACGGCGCTCTGCGTTCGGAATTGCGACGAGCAAACGACTTGGAGAAAGCGAATACGTTCACCTACAGAGCGAGCCTTCTTTATCTATTCGTCTTTATGCGCTCGGATCCACTTTGTGCCCCTTTCTACTACCTATTATAAATATTTAATAAAGATTTTCGAATAGTGCGAGAAATTCGTGGGACCTATTATTCGCACTAATCGAGGCCTACCTGTATTATAAAATCCAGTACACTTCTTTTTGCTAATACAGTAGAACCTCTGTATTCAGAATTAATTGGTTCCTGAGTGTGTTCTGAATATTGGATCATTTTTTTCCATAGGAAATAATGTAAACTGGATTAATTTGTTCTGGACCCAAAAAGTTACTTTTCACAAACCATTTTTTTAAGTCAGAATACTGTTTAATTAATTATAAAATAAAATTGTTTAATTAAACTTATATACTATTTAATTAAACTTATAAAATAACAGGTACAAGCAAGAAATCATATACAGTAATATAATATTAATAGTAATAATATATACAAATAAAAATGAAAAATTTAATACAGTACTGTATGTATCTGTATAAATCTTTCTCTGAGGAGTGATGATGGTGTGTGGAGAAAGATTATTGTTTGGAAGGGGAGTCATCTTCCATAAAAACTCAGGTATGCTAGTTTTAATGCCTTTCAGGTGTTATGGCTTTTTTTGGTCTCTTTGCTGGGGTAAAGAATTTGTTGAGGATTGATTCTCTCTCCCTAATTTTCAAAATTTTTTTTAAAGTGTGAAATTACATCATCATTGTACATATTGTTGCTTCTATTCACTACAGCAATGTTAGGATGCCATTTCTCCACTATGTTTTTAATTTTAGCTCAATGAAAAAACAATTCCTTAATCTCTGCAATTGAAATCCTGGCTGTCTTGTTATCATCATCTGAAGAAAGCAACTCAGTTACAGTTTCTGCTTGCTGCTCCTTGTGCAATCCTTGCAGGTCTTCTGTGGTGAGCTCCTGTTTATGATCCTCCAACAACTTTTCTACGTCTTTATTGTTCATCTCTAATCCTAACTGAGTGCTATTTGCACAATTTCATCAACCACATCTGGTTCTAAACTCTTATCATTTCTGACTTCCACACAATCTGTCCACAATTTCTTCCAGGCAGAGTTCAATGTCCTTTTTGTGAAACTCCTTTCCATGCTTCATCTATTATCTTCACACAATGAAGGATATTGAAATGGTCTTTCCAATAATCTTTTAGAGTAAGATTTGAGGCATTTGTCACATCAAAGCATCTTTGAAACATGAATTTTGTGTACAGTTTTTTAAAGTTAGCAATGACCTGCTGATCCATGGGTTCAATTAGAGGAGTGGTATTTGGGGATAAAAATTATATTTTGATAAAGCTATAGCACCCCAAAATCAAATCTTCTAAGTCTGGAGGGTGTGCAGGAGCATTGTCCAGGAGTAACAGAACCTTTAATGGTAAGGGTTTTTACACTTTTACACTTGGGCCAAACACTTTATTAATCCACTCAGTAAAAAGTTGTCTTGTTACCCAAGCATTACTGTTAGACCTCCACATCACATTTAGTTTACTTTTTATCACATTATGCTGTTTAAATACTCTGGGATTTTCAGAAGTGTACACAAGCAATGGTTTAATTTGCAATCCCCACTAACATTAGAGCAAAACAAGAGTGTTATTCTGTTTTTCATTGGCTTGTGTCCGGTAAGGCTTTCTCTTCTTGAGTGATATATGTTCTCTTGAGCATTTTTTTCCAAAATACGCCAGTCTCATCAGAATTGAAAACTTGTTGAGGGATATATCCCTCACTAACTACATAGTTTTTGAATTTACTGACAAATTTTTTAGCTGCTTCATGGTCAGAACTGGCAGCCTCTCCATGTCTTACTACACTATGAATCCCACTTCTTTTTTTAAATTTCTCAAACCAGCCCCTACTTCCTTTAAATTCATCACTGGTTCCAGGTTTGCCATGAATAAGATCATTGTATAACTGCCTTGCTTTTTCATAGATTATTAATTCTGAAACACTATCACCAGCCAATTGTTTTTCCTTAATCCATATTAACAAAAGCTTTTCCATGTCCTCAATTGGCTGTGTCCTTTTTTTGGCAAGAATTTTAACTCCCTTTGCCACACTAGCACTTTTTATTGGATTTTATTTTTTATAATGGAAAATATAGTTGATGTTGACATGCTATATTCCTTGGCTAGGTCAGAAAGACAATGTCCATTTTTGTATTTTAAAATAAGTTCCTCTTTTAATTCAATGGTGGTTCTCACAGCCTTCCCTTTAGATTTTCTTTCTTCAACTTTCCATGATCATCTATTTCTGATAGTATTTTAATAAAAATAATGCAAAGCTACACAAAAAATAACAATTAAATCACAAGAGTCACAAAACGCAATGATGGATTCTCAACTGCCAACAAACGAGTGTTTTCCAGAAAATTTATCTACACATTTGCAAAAACTACTACTTGGAAAATAACCCAAAGATCACAAAGCGAAAAAAAGTTGCCCAAGCTGGCAACTTGAGATTACTGATATTGTTCCGAATATAGCGATAAATGCGAATATTGATACAATTTTCCTTCAAAATTTTTTTCTGAATACTGGATTTTACGAATGTAGGTGTGTCCAAATATAGAGGTTCTACTGTACAATATTTTTACAGCTCTATAAGCAGGAGTATTATTATATCTTTATAAATTCCACTCAAAGTTTATATTGCACACTTTTTATTTGGTTAATCTGAAGCACTTTTGGCATATTCGTAACCCTCTTCATCGGTGCAATCTTGTATTTCTACATTATAGCTTTATCTGTAATGATCAGTATATTTTGTTCTTAATTAGGAAATTTTTATGCAAGTATGGATCTACATAAGTCAGGGATTGCCTGTATACTGATATGCAAGTGTATAAGATATTCAAGTTAAATATATCTATTTTTTATTTTGCATAACATTCTTTTTAAAAACTTTTTATAATAAACTAGTTAGCCCCTGGTCACTATGTGCCCAAATACACCCAAAAATGAAACATTTATTTCATCTGTCAAATTTGAGATTTTTCATTTATTTAGCATAACCTTATATATAATGCTTTTGTTTTTTTCTTTCCTCCAGACCAAACTTTGAAATTTTCTTTACATGAAATTGGCAAATAACAAACTATCGATTTACCTTTTCAGTTATTTAGATTATAATTATAATTTTTATCTTAAAATAAAAAATTATAATTTCTGAAATGAATAAAATATTATTTAAATTCTGAAATAAATTAAATACAGTCAATTAGAGTAACTTTAGATCACCATCTAAATATGTATTATTTCTTTGTTTGTACTTTTTAGAGATTAGATATAGCCTCACTCATTTTTTATAACATACTATTATATATCTAATCTCTAAAAAGTACAAACAAAGAACTATTGCATATTTACATGGCGGATATAGCCTCACTCAATTTTTTATAACATACTATTATATATCTAATCTCTAAAAAGTAAAAACAAAGAACTATTGCATATTTACATGGTAGTCTAAAGTTACCACTACTGGTCCAAAGTTACCCTAATTGACTGTATTATTTAAGTGCAACATTTATGTAGCCTCAACACGCCGAATGCAAACTAAATTCTCATCCTGGGGAACAGTCAACATTTTTCGATCGATAACGACAGAAATTGAAGTCAAATATCAAAAAGAGTATGCAAACATAAATAGGAAGTAAACTATGATAATTTAAAGCAAAATTTATAAAAAGACATTTAATGGAAAGTAAACTATGATAATTTAAAGCAAAATTTATAATGAGATTGGGATTTGTTTAAAGCAAAATTTATAATGAGATTGGGATTTAGTTTTCTAAAAGACCTTAAAGCAAAATTTATAATGAGATTGGGATTTAGTTTTCTAAAAGAGGTGATTAAAAATTTGAAGTGAGAGAGAATAGTAACGGCAACACTTCTGGCACAGGAGTTCGCACATGTGCAGAAACATGGACTCCACATGCTTATTCCTTTATTATATATGATATTTGCATTATATTTCAGATAAATTTTCAGAATATGAAAACTAAAAATTCGTATAATTTTATATGAATTTTTAGTAAATTAATATAAAAAAAAATCATTTCAGATTTGAAATATAAGTAAATCATCATTAGAAAAATTTTGTAAATGATATAATACCCATGAAATATGCCAAATATAATTATCACTGAGATTTTATATATTATTTTATTGAGAATAGCAAATCACATGCTGTTTATTGGAATATAACGTATATACATAGTAAAAAGCAGTAATAATTAGAAAGTCTCTCATGTGACTTTTAGTTGTGGGATATTTAAAAAACTTGGTTAATCATGGACAATTTAGCAACTTTGAAGGACCAAATAACACCTCAAGTGAGACAAATCTATGGAGATTTGCTGTATTCTGCAGTGGAAAATGTAGTTTTTAGAAAATGTGCAAGGGTAACATATTGAACATATTTATAATTGATATTTATATATATGTAATATATTCAATATGTATAATAAAAACTATTGTTAATTGTGATCTTTTGTTTTCTTTATTAAGTCATTTTAATTCTGTATACAACAGCATTTACCCCTTGATGGCACATTTGCGAACTATTTATTTTAATTATAAATATTACAGCACAAATTATAAGTGGAAACGTTCTATCTTTTTCAGTTTTTTAAGTTTGTATAACATTCGAATATTTTATTCATTTATGTATTATGTTGACGATGGCTTAATGAAGCTGAAATTTCTTCAGTTATAATAAAGAACGTTTCCACTTATAATTTGTGCTGTAATATTTATAATTAAACAAGAAGTGGGATGAATATATGCAAGGTTCAACTATTTATTTTATTTATTGAAATTGAATTCCCATAGTCTGGAAAGTATATACACCAAATTTGGCTGAGTTTGGCCAAACAGATTGTTGGCTATTGAGAACTAAATACTTCCTCTTCAATTATGATCACCCTGTATATAAATTTTATGAAAATAATGTTTTGTGTTTTTTTATAAATCAAAATAATACTTGATAATACATAACAAAATATAGACAGTTATTAAACTTGTCTTAGTCCTCATTTAGAGAGGATATATTTATTAAAGAGGTCTATCTTTAATAAATTTATACATATTGTATATAATAATAATTAATTATATATAATTATCGCAAAATTCATTCTCATATTGTTAACTTATGAAGAGTGATATAAAAATTACAAAAGAATCGACAGGTAAAACCTATATCATAAAATAATCAAATATTCACTCATCAGCAATGGAATAATTTACAGCATCTTGAAACAATTTGATATTGAATAATAAATTAGATGCTATTTCATTTATCAGCCAATATGTTTACTTCTGTATTCATATCCAAATTGGATACAGATCTAACATATTTAATTTAAAAAATAAGATTTTGGAATAGCATATTTAAAACAAGGTATATTTATTCTTAAACACAAGTAGAAACCAATTCATTATTGAACATTGTATTCTGTTTGCCTAAAAACCCATCTAATAACTATACATGTACCAATTCAGCTTGTATAATTCAGAAACACTTCTACTATTTGCAACACTTTCTCAAATTTTCTTTTTCCTCACATATCTTCCACTTCCTTTCAACATCAATGCTTAAATTTAACAAAAATATTGATATTGATTGAAAAATATAACATTGATATTTAAAAACAGATTTGATTCCTTTTGGTAGACTTTCACTATCAAAATAATAATTTGTTCAAAATGTTATTAAGAAATGGAATCCAAACAAATCTGAAGTTATCAGAACTGTAGATTTATTCAATGAAAAGTCCATGCATTTTTTTCAGAAACATTTTTAAAAAGAGGCAGAAGCTAACAATTTGACATGTTTTTTACAGGTCTGTTTGTCAAAAAACTCTGAAGTGAGCCCAATTGTCCTCCTGGTGTAAAGTGATGATAAAAAACTGTTTTCATGAATAATTCATTTTATTAATGTTAATTGTTTTTAGTAGCAAATGAATGATATTTACCTTATTTTTAGAACATTTTAAATGAGTTTAATCTGCATTTTTAATATGTACTATGATTGTGGGGAGGAGTCATAACAAATTAAACAATTTTCAGTTAAATCTTATGGTGAATTGCACCTTGGATAACAACGGTAATCCTAGAATGCATTATCGTCATTGACCAATGCACCACTGTATTATATTATGTTAATAAAATATTTGTCTGATTTAAATATTCAGAATTACATAATTTTCTTATGAAATTAATATTTAAATCTATTTTATTATCTGTAATACAAAGCAATATTTAATTATATGAAGAAACAGAGATAAATGAATTATTAAACATAAGAACTATGTACAAAGCACAAGCTAATATTAATATATTATGCAAATTTAATTTCATATTTACACACATTAAGGCAAAAACAGTTGAATATTTAATTTTTCTTTTAAATAGAAAAATTTAAAATTTTTCACAAACTCCTCAAGTTTATCTTGATTTTTTTAATGTCAATAATGTTATCCAATATCATAAAACAAAGTCAAATCAATAAATTTTTCTCCCAAGTCAAGTTTTTTAATTATTTCTACCTTTTTGATCACAGTCAGTCTTGTTTTCATTTTTCACTTTTTCCGATTTGTGACATTATGTAAAGATAAATAAACAAGCACTGATACAGTATTTTACAATAACCAGTGTACTGAACTTAAAAATTAGTCTGACTATAATGCCTGCACAATAAATGAATAGCAATTGACAATTTGTTTACATCAGTTTCTCTCTCTCACATATCAACCAGTTGACACAAAAATTTCAGGAGGTTGGCAAGATAGTTCACAGAGTGTTGACTACAGAGATTCAATTGTATATTGAAAATATAATATATAGATATATATGTTACAGCCATTGCCTGATTTTTTATCATTAATCTTTAAAATATTACTTATTG
The DNA here is from genome assembly GCA_000484575.1 of Olivierus martensii. Classification (NCBI taxonomy): domain Eukaryota; kingdom Metazoa; phylum Arthropoda; class Arachnida; order Scorpiones; family Buthidae; genus Olivierus; species Olivierus martensii. Next base: position 12,065 of record AYEL01058914.1, on the reverse strand, counting down.
TTTTAAACCCTCTAATAGTTTCCGGTACTACGGCGTAGCTAGTATTTAACTGGTTTCTGAAAACTAGTTAAATACTAGCTACGCCATAGTACCAGAAACTATTAGAGGGTTCAAAACCAATGCCTTATATATAGCCAATTCACAAAATGGCTGGCCACTTCTAGATTTGGCAAAGCCCAAAATATACATTGCTACATTTTTTCTTACCCTGAGAGACAATCTCATTCCTATTAGAGGGTGGGTAAGTTCTATAATCTCTTGCATCAGTATTGTAAGATCAACATGTAACATGACAGACAATCCCATTCTTGCTCGTGAATAAGCCAAAATTCATACAGTGGTGCCTAGCAATTCGTCAGTAATCCGTCGCCGAACATGTAATACAGTGGTGCCTCGCAATTTGACAGTAATCTGTCACCAAAGCAATGATGTTAATATTCTAATATATATATACAGTGGTGCCTCGCAATTCATCACTAATCCGTCGCCGAACTCGCAATTCGACACTAATCCGTCGCCGAAGTAATGGCGAATTGAGAAATTGTCGACTTGCGGGACAATATTTCCCATATAAGACTATGGAAAATAGATTAATTCATTGTTGGACTCCTACAATATTTCCCATATAAGACTATGGAAAATAGATTAATTCGTTACCGACCCCATCCCACTCCCCTAACAGATGAGGTGAGAGAGCTACACTATATTATTTACTTTATTATATGTATTTTACTATTGTATAACATACTAAATTACAAAATGCATTATTTTATACACAATACACAATTTATTAGCCCTTAGATGTTGGAATGAGGTCTTCCAGCAGACATCCTACCACTCATAATCTTCTCTCTCTGTTGCAAAACGTTGCCGCAGTTGTCCTAGGAACGCCATATTCGAATTACATTTTAATTGTTCTAACTTTCTGCACTTTATCTGCAATATTTCTTTGTCTCTTTGCTTAATCAAGTGTTCTTCTTTTCGGAATTATTCCTCTGGTCAGTAGTATTTGAACCCATCCTTACATTTTACTCAAAAAAATAATAATAATTACAAATTTTTTACTTTCTGAAAAATGTAGAATTAAAGATTAACAAAAACAACACAGGCAAGCACTAAAGTAGCCCAAAAGAACTGAAAAATAGCAAATGACATCACACAATTCCATGCACGCGCATACACAAACCCGTGAAACTCAAATGTTGAATTGCGGGACGTCGAATTGCGAGGTACTACTGTACGAATGCACTCTGCTTACTTAATTCTACAAAACTTCTAGCTTTTGTCTTTTTTTTTTTTTTTTTTGGACTTGCACAAATTGGCCATTGATTGTTGGGCACATTGCGAATTACCCAGCTAGAGCCTGAAATAGTCATAAATTCTAGTATATTTCAGGCTTTGGCAAATCTAGAAGTGGCCAGCCATTTCGCAAATTGGCTATATATCAGACATTGGCTGTAATATATATATATATATATATCCTTGAATATTTCACACATTTAATACAGTATTTTGTAAAATTTGTTTTATGAATTAGTAAATACAGCCAATTCTTGGTATTTGAGGATTCAGTATTCGCAAAAATTTATTTATGACTACAAAATCGATATTCGCAGCGCTTTCCTGCTTATTCATGGATTCCTGTTGAGCATGAACTGTTACCAATATAGTCCATTTTTGCTAGACCTACAGAATTATGAAATGATAAATGAGCAAAACTATAATGATCAAATTACAGTATTTTTATGTGTCTATCTAGCTATAAAAAATCAAATAATTACAATACTATGAAAATATATACAGTAATATTATTTAGCTAGTTTTCTTGAAATGTTTAGTTATAAACTCGAATTTTCAGTTGGCAGAAATAGAAGAAAAAGTGTCACCCAACATATTAGGCTACTTTTTCAGTCAATGTACTGTATGTTGTTATTTTTTTTCACTATCTACGTACTACCATGTTTTTCGGACTTTTATGCTTCATTAACTTCACTATTCAAAATGCCATGTTTTGCATATGTTTGATATGCCGTCTACAGTGGTTTGCCTAAATGCAAGAAAGCTGTGATGTTTCTTAAAGAGAGAATATGTGTATTGGATAAATTCCATTCGGGTATGAGTTGTTGTGCTGTTGTGGGTGAATTCAATGTTAATGAATCCACAATACGGTATATCCAGAAAATGGAACAGGAAATTCGCTGATCTGTTCACAAAGCAGCACAAGAAAGTGCTAAAGTAATATTTGTGGTGTGAGATGAAGCTTTGGAAAATATGGAAAAGCACTAAATTTGAGGATTCATCAGATGACAACCATTAAAAAGGGGGATAGTGAATAGCATTGCTTTGAAGCTGAAAGCAAAAGAAATTTATGATCATATTACCCAGGGTCATGAAAATGTTAAACCTTTCTTAGCTAATGATAGCTGCTTGCACATTTCAAAAGGTGATATGGTGTGAAAAATGTTAAACTTATCAGGAGGCTGCAGAAGAATTTAAAGTAAACCTTGAAGTATAAAAGCACTACTTGCAAGGTAATACTTCCTGTCTACATCATTTCAGTGATATGTTTTTAATCTTTGAATGTTAATTCTGTTCGATTTTAAATCTTAGAATACTATAACTGAAATGATGTAGACAGGAAAGTGTTCTAAAATATTTTGAATCTAGTTCTAAATGATATGTATTCCAGTTTATGATAACGTTTGAGTTAGTATGTTATTTAACTAGTGTTAGCTGTAAATGGGCATACTGAAGAGGGACTGAATATGTCCAAAAACGTTATATGCTAATAAAACTGTTATTACCTTGCAAGTAGTGTTTTATACTTCAAGTTTTATACAATAGCAAGTGGTAGTATAGAATCTATATTTAAAGTAAACCTACTAAGTGTTATACAAGAGAGAGGTTTTGTGGAAGAGCAGGTGTTCAATGCTGATGAGACCAGCTTGTTTTATAAGGATGTTGGCAAACGAACCTATATAACACACATGGCCACCAAAACTCTTGGATTTAAATCATTTAAAGATCGTACAATCTTGATATTGGGCACAAAAGCCAAAGGCAACTTTAAGTGCAAATCTCTAATGGTGTACAGAAGCAGATATCCACATGCACTTAAAGGAAAAAAACCTGAGCCATATGCCAGTCCATAGAGATGGAACAAAAAAAAAAAAAAATGGATGACATCAGAAATATTCTGGAATTGGTTCCATTACTACTTTATCCCAGAAGCTGAATGCTATCTCCTGGGGAAAAACCTTGCCTTTAAGGTTTTATTAATTTTGGATAATGTCCTAGTACATTGCCATGAAGAACTCAGAAAATCTCATCCAAACACGGAAGTCCTTTTTATGACCCAAACACATCTTTGATCCAACCTCTCAATCAGGGCATAATAAAAGCTTTCAAAACATACTACACAAGGGAACTTTATAGCAGTGCTTGTGAGGCTCTCAGTGCCAACAAAGAAACCACAATGATGAACTACTGGAAATCAGTCACAATATGGAATGTTATTAAATATGTTGGCATGACTTGGGACAGCATCAAGCAGGCTACTATCAATAACTGTTAGAAAAATGTTTGGCCAGACTGCATAAAAACTTTTGAAGACTTTGAAGGTGTTACACAAAATTTAAGGACCACTATGGAATGCATATTGTGTGACATATGGCAAATAAGTGGAGAGGGATTTGACAATATGACAGATGATGATGTAGAGGAAATTTTGACAGACAAGGCAGTAGAACCCACAAATGAAGATCAGGACAAAATGGCAAAATAAGGCATCAGAGCCAGCAATGACGAGGACGACAATGATAGTCAGCCTATGACTGTAAGGATTCTCCTCATCACAGCAGCCAAAATATCAGTGGAAAAAATTTTCATTGACATGGAAGAATATGACCCTATACTTGAATGCAGCCTCAAATTTAGGCACCTAACTTCCTATGCATTTGCTCTTTATGCCAAGATTTAAAAGATCTGAGACAAAAAGCGAAGCAAACATGGCTGATTTTTTTAATGCAGTTTAGGAAGACAATGGGTCAGCTCCCACATCAAACATTCAGCAACATCGAACAACTATCCATCAGAAGTAAGATTTCATTTACTGCATAGTTAATTTTAAAAAATTAAATAAAAATCATTGTAATTATAATATTGTATATAATACTGTACACTGCATATACTGTAATTATTTGTAAGTATTGTAATACACATTAAATAAGATATTATTAAACAGAAAAACACATAAAGCAAGGATAAAAATGTTGGGAAGAAAGGTTTGCAGAAACCTAAATCTATATTTCCCATAGACACAATGATTCAGTATTCGTGAAGAATTTATAGAATGTAACTACTGAAAATAACAAGAATCGACTGTACTGTTATGTTGATATTTGAAGACCCTTACTATCATATTGAATAGTGATAATATGTGTAAACTTCAGATTTTTTTTAATTTAAATAAAAGTAACAACTTATAACAGTTGTTACTTTTATTTAAAAAAATCTTAATGGCATACAGAAGAAAATTTGGATGAAGAAGATTTTCATGAATGATTTAAGAATACAAATTGATATTAGCAATAATTTTTTCGTGAATGATTTATGAATACAAATCGATATTAGCAATAAAAACTTTACTTGAATATTTTTGATTTTCATGAATGATCTATGAATACAAATCGATATTAGCAATAAAAAATGTCTATAATTAATATAATACAATAGTAATAATACATGTTACAAAATAAAATAAAAAAAATGGTACGTATATTTTTTTTATTCACTGTCCTGTTTCACCAATCCCATTATTTGTGTGTTAAGATGACCTTGTTTAACACTGTTTCATTTAGTGCTTCATTTCTTTGGAACGTGTCCTCCACATTAAACAGGGTCTCACTGTGCAAAAATACTGGTAGGCATGAGATACACATCTTCCTTGTTTTAAAAAATAAATAGCATTTATTTGATATTACAACTTTTTAAAACTATATTGAATATTCTGAATTATGGTAGCTAGGAAATGTAACCTCCATTTATAATATTGTGCCTATGGAATATCTTGTTTTGAATTATGACAGATTTGAACTACAGTCAGAATTTTTGAATGTAACCCCATCATAAGTTGGAATCCTCCTCTACTCTAGTATTCTATTATGTAAATAAATTTAACATTTTATGTCAAATTACAAGTAGTCCTCAACTTGACTTCATTGACTTATGATCACTATTACAACAGCGATTTAATTGATAAATTCTGTGATTGGTCACTACAATTCAATGCATAAGAGTCCATGCAAAGTGATCTGATGTACAAAATTATTATTTTTTGTCTGGTTCCTATAAGCTTATGTTTTTCAAGTTTATTATAATAATGTGTGATGGACTAATTAAGACTGATAGCAGGAAATCCACAATTTTAGAAAATTTCTAGTTTCTAGATCACTCTGATATATGGCTTCTGGGTTGTTTGAACCCCATCATAATTTGAGAATTACTTATATCTCATGTTTTGAATATTAAAACTCAAGTTATATATCACAGGTATAACAATAGAAAACAGAAATGACATAACATTTAAAAAATTCTTGTTTTCTCAGAAATGGAGCCATTAAAAAAAAAAACTAAGTCCGTTATAGCACAAATTCACAGTGGAAAAACTTTTAGAAAACCAGAGAAGCGCTATCAGCTTTATTAAGCTATTTTCAACTCATTAGAATCATGGAGCCATTAATGTAATTTTTTTTCTTTCTGTACTTAAAAATTTATCCTGAATCAATATTTGATCAATGCTATGGTAATAGAAATATTTTGTATTTATTTTTATATTCATGTTATATTCACTTATTTAATTTATATTTTTAGCAAATAAATTTCCACTAAATCAATAGAAGCTAATGTACAATTAAAAATATGCCACAAGATAATTCCAGTGGAAAACCTCCTAAAGGTAAAAGAAAAAAGAATGTATCTAGAGTACTGAGTCATGGTGATGCAGATCTTCAGCTGCCTTATAATAGAGCTGATGATGGTGATGCTTCACTTCCTCTTGCTTTCAGGTAAGTTATTTTAGATTAGCAATTTGCTAATATATTATAGTTTTTAAATAGCAATTAACAGATATTGGGTCTACCAGAAAGTTCTATCCATTTTTGAATGAAAACAAAATAATACATTTTCAATATATTTATTTATATTTACTGAACAATATAATTTCCATTACTAATGACCTCTTCCCAGCGTAAAGTAATTTGTGAATTCCATTTCTGTACAATGACTCATCTTTGGAAGCAAAAACTGAAACAGTGATTAGCTGACATCTGCTTCATTTTTGATTTTTTTTCTCTTCAAAAAATTTTGCAGGGAGAGAAACAGATGATAATCAGATGGCTGGCTCTAGGTTCAGAGAGGTATGGTGGATGTGACAGTTTCCCAGTATAGCTGTGCAATTTTCTGGTGAGTTGCCAAAGTTGCCTGCCATTGTTGTGGTGCAGTATGATTTGCTTCCTATTGATCAGTGCTGGTCTCTTTTCCTTGAGTGCTTTGTTCAAATCATCCATTTGTCAACAATACATTTCCAAATTTGTACTTTTCTTTGGATTTGAGAATTGGTCCTTTGATGTCCCACTATATACACAGCATTCTCTTATTGAGGCTCAAGATTGGTTTTGAGGTGGAGGGAGAAGGTTGTCTGGGCTCACAGTAGGCTCTTTTTCTCACAATGTTCTCATATGTAATCCACTTTTCATCATCAGTTATCATCTGATGTAAGAAAGGTTCGTTTCTGTTTCAAGCAATTAGCAATATGCAAATGATGAATTGATCGTGTAAAATCGTGAGGCACCATCTGGAATATTTATACATCACTCAAAGTTTCCAAAATGGTTTTGTTGTGTTGAGTTGAGCTTTTCCGCAATCTCTGATATTGTCAAAAAAAAAGAATTTTGCTGTATAATGGTCCTAACAATATCTTCAATAATCAGAGATGGTCTCCAAGAGCGTGGCTTGTCATTAAGGTCAAAATTGTCTTCTGCTTCAAATTTTATGAACCATCCTCACATTCTGTTGGAAACTGTATTTTCATCAAATTTCTACATGCTTCTGTACGTTTCTGCCTTGTTAGAATTTATACGGAATTGTTACGTTGGAGTTTCCAAGTGTAAACGTTTCTCGTGATCGTCTAGCGAATTTTTTAAACTCTAGCCACTCGGTCTACTCCACGCACTCAAAAATCAGGCAGTTATAATTAAAGATATTTATTTAACAACAAGTATTAATAACTAATACAATACACATTCACTATTACTAAAACGTTTAGTTAAACCTAGCCTCACTGACCAAGTACCCTAATTATAAGAAATATAAACTTAAGCTTCCCTGATTTCTCTAAGGTTAGATGAGTCCTTTGGAGACTTCTGCTTCTGCTTCTCGAGGTCGTCGGGGAAAATACCAAAACTGGCAAGCTTCCGAAAGTCTTCTTGTTGATTGGAGAATTCTACTAGCAGACGATGTGGCTCCACCCGCAAGCTACGTGGCTCGACCAACTGTGATCAGCTACTGGAACAGCTACTCCTCTTGAAGTGGAGGTTCCACCCCTTTTTATCATCTACTTGCTCCGCTTCCTGATCTCTCGTTGGCCGACTCGTTTTCTCGCTCCACCATTAGTATTGAGGCTTTATTCCATCCGTCCTATCTTAGTTTTCCCCGTCTATGACGCCATAGGCGAGGGGCTCTCGTTGGGTTCTAATTACTTTTTCTTCAGCTTCATATCTAGCCTCTTTGTTCTCTCGTTCATGAGTCATCGGCCATTCGCTGACTCTCTGACTTAGGTGGGCGAGGGGCTCCATCTGGGTGCTATGACTAAACTCTCCTATTTTCGTCTAGTCGTTTCCACATCTTCTCTCCAGCTTCTTTTGTCTGTAGATTATTACTCATCCATCTTTCCAGCTATCTTTTTTCACCCCCGACTTACTCCGTTACAGAATGCAATACCGTAAATGCAGTTTATCAATAGACATATTTACACAAATAAATCTCACTTAATATTGAGATGATAAAACTGTTGTTTTAATAAATTTAGAAGAGCGTATATGTAGAAATACAATGCTAAAAAAAGGTAGCCATGTATATTTCAAATAAACATGTTCATATGTGTTAAAATTTGAAATGAAATCAGGGCCGCATTTATACTTTAGGAGGCCCTATGCATGATATCATTATGACGCCTCAAAATAACCAGTCTAGTTCAGTAAATCAAATTTATATGCATTTTTTTTATTAAAAATAAAACAATATTTACATAATAGCTATTTTAATAAAATTAGTTCAATATTAACATATATATATATGCATTGAAAAAGTATAAAAATAAATTGGTTTAAATTTAAAATAAAAATTATTAATAAAGTTTTTTTTCTGGCTTTGGTTTTAGTATAATATATCTATAATTCCATAATAATTAAAACCATTATATCCAACCATATCTGATTCAATTCATAACAACAACGGGTCACTTTTTTATCTTGGTGCAAGTCGCTTCTTAAATAATTTTTTAATTCATTTCAACACTGAAAATGAGTGTTCAGCACTTGCATGTGAAATAGGCATCATCAAAAATACAGTTAACATGGTTTCACTCTAACACGATTAGAAAATTGCGATAACCATCATATGACAATGTACTTCTACAATATGGTTTTTACTTAACACATTTAGAAAACCTAGAAATCAAACTGTTTAAATTTATCAAACAATAATTTCAAACAAGCACTTTTTAGCAGTAAACTCAGTAAATATTTTATTTTACTTTGTGAAGTACTTTCGGCTAATTGCCATCTTCAGCGCAATATACAGAAATATTCGAAAAACTATTCAAATATTACCAACAGTTTCAGAAGAACAATTTTAAAAAATGAACAAAATGTTAACATAAATTCATATTATATTACATAATTATCTTATAGTAAAACATATCAAATAATTATTACAAAAAGCAAATTAAACTATTTTAAAACTATATAACAGTAATTAATTTTTCAAAACATACGTCATACAGCCAATTTATAAAACTAAATTATAATTTGTTTACAACATAATTCCACACACTAGATACATTTTCAGATTGTTTATTGTTAATTAACCTTAAATATTTATCTCTTTTTAGAATTTCTATTGTCTCTGCTAGAAATTTATTCTCATTTTTGTCGATTTTTTTTATTATTTTTGATTCTTTCCATTTAATGTTTATATAATTTTTTTATAATTTTTTTTTTTTTTTTTTATTACTTTTGATTCCTTCCACTTAATGTCTATACTAGATTTGTAGAATTTCTTAGCTAGTGCAGTTTTCATACTTCCAATCTTAAAATCATATTTATGTTCTTTAATTCTATCTTCCAAGCATCTTTCTGTGACAGCTATATAAAATTCTTTTTCTTCTTCAATGCCATTGGAGTTCATTGAAATTTGGTACACTCCGGATTTTGCTTTTTTCTTATTTTTTATCTTTATGATTCCTCAATAATTCAAAGACCGTTAGTTCTCTTTTAGTTACTAGGTTTTTCATGATCTTTTTCACATTTTCTAACAGTCCTATATTTCATTAAATGGTAAGGGGCCAAAATTATTTGCTCCTCTGATCCAATATCCTTTTCATTTTGTTCTGTTTGCCCATATTCCTGTCTGATTTTTGTCTTTCATTACTTTATTTTATATTATCTTTAAAAATTGGCATGTGTAGCCATGCTTTAATCCTGTTTCATATATTTTGTTACATTCCTCTTTTCTAGTTTCCTCTGTATTACAATGTGCAACCATATGTCTAAAGTAAGTATAAAATGCCGCCTTCTTATATGATATCGTGTCATCAGACCAATTTGGGATCAATATTCTGTTCATTGTGGGTTTTTGATATACACTTGTACTATAAAATAATTCATCTTTCTAAAGTAGAATGTCTAAATAATGCACCTGTTTACTGTGTTTCTGGACTTCTTTTAATATTAGCCCAAAGGCTTTGTCTGTGAAAAAATTCTCTAAATCTTTTGTCCTATCCTCTTTTCCCCATATGGCAAAAATATTGTCTACATATCTCTTATAGAATAACAAACATTTAGAAAATTACATTTATTCTCCTATAGCACAAAATATTTTTATTAATTTTTGTAAATCCACACTAAGGACACACAATAAACACATAAAATGCACTTAATAAAATTAGTCATAAATTCAGTTTTGATAGTTTGCCATGAGAGGGATGATATGCAGTCTATTCAATTTTGATTTGAAATTGAGTTAATTGTAAACTATTGAGTATTTTGTGTTCTCAGCATTCAGTTCTTGGATAAAAAAATGTTTTTATACTTCAATAATGGAATGTGAAATAGAAAAAAAATTTTTTTCATTCATAAATTATTTTTGGATATGTCTTAACAAACGATTGTTTTGTATTGGGTTAAATTACAGATTTTGTAAAGCGAGCAGAAAATATACAAACTTTAAGTGCAGAAAAAAGTTCAAAAAGTGAAATTGATATTGTTAACAGTTAAAAAAAAACATTTTTTTTTAACAGTGATAAGGAAGATATAATTATTAAATGAATGTTATATAGTCTATACTTTTCTCTTTCTTTTTGTTTTATGTATATTGTTTTTTTGGGATTTTTTGTGTTTTTTGCATATACATGTTTTCTTTGTTTCATATTCTTAATTAAAAATTAAGTTTCTTATGTGGAATTAAAGAAAGTTATTTATTTTTAATTGATTTCGGAATGTAACTCTCCTCTTTGTATATTACTCATAACACAGTTTCACACAACACTGTGTTTTTTAGGAATCTACCGTGTTATGTGAGGGATATCTGTATATTAAAAATTGTTTTTACATTCAGAAAAATAGATCTTACCCATTGTTTATAAATTTGTATACATATTTTATTTGAAGAATTTTCTTCCTTTTATCATTATTAAAAATTACTTAATTTTACCAATAAATTTTTCTGAGTCAATATCAGTCCCATAAGTTTGTAAAATTTTATAAATACTAATCCTGTACTTGTCTTGGTCTATATTTGATTTTTTATTTTTATATTATAAAAAAACTGCTTAAACTCTTAACACTTACTTACAATTCAGCAGTACTTGCAGTTGAGTATTTCTTCTAAGAACTATTAGCAAATGTTTTCGGTATACTCCACATACCCTCTTCTTCAGGCTCTATTATCCGTTTTTTGAATTCTGGATTATTATTATTATTATTATTATTATTAGTAGTAGTAGTAGTATTAGTAGTATTATTATTAGTATTATTATTATTATTATTATTATTAGTAGTAGTAGTATTATTATTAGTAGTAGTATTAGTAGTAGTAGTAGTATTAGTAGTATTAGTAGTAGTAGTAGTAGTAGTAGTAGTAGTAGTGTGAGATCCTGGATTCCCCAAACGGCACTCCCTTGTCTTATAGAAATAATATGAAATTATGTTAAAATTTAAATTAAAAATTAAACGAAAAAAATTTGTTTAAAAATAATAATTAATTAATAAAGACCGATCAAGATAACATTAACAGGGAACTTCAAATAAGTTTGCTAGTTCCTTGTCCATCTGTGGTAAAGTTCCTTCTCCAGATGGATGGAAAGAATAAATAAATACAAGTTCCGTGTAAAAGAAGAGTAGTAGTTTTGGAGAGTCAAAGAGATTAGAAGTCAATAATTTGTTATTAGAAAGAAAACAACAACGATGTAAGTTTTGAGCGACGAGAAAAAAACAAGTAAAAGAAAAGAAAGTATAAATAAAAGAAAGGGTTCTTTCTTTTATCAGTAGGTGATTTTCTAACCACTTTGAAATCTCACTAAGGGCCGGTTCTCACTTACGGAAAAGTACTACGTAAAAATAATCCGGAAACGGAAAATTCGAAAATTTTCCTTATAAGCAGTGCAGAAAGTATCCAGAATATACAGTTGAGGAACTTTTAACTTTTCCGTAATGTGATCCGGAAAAAAAAAAGAATATTTTAAACCAATAGCGTACCGTTGAAAGCGACGTCATACGTGACGCACACAA
>AYEL01058908.1:0-68021 GCA_000484575.1 Olivierus martensii | reverse complement strand
GCACCTGTGACTATTCACATCCCTGTTTTCAAAATGAGATATTCCAAAACTTTAAATGGATTTTTACAAAATAACCATTTAAAATAGGAGAAGACTTGAGAACCATAACCTTGACTTTGCAGAAGAAGAAGAACAGTTTAAACCGTTTTTTTTTTTATAAATCAACTGTTGTGAGTATCGTTACTGTTTCTTACTCAGAAAAATGTCAAAAATGACATTAGATGTTCACGAAAAGATTTTAATTTGTCAATATAAAAATAAAAATCCTTCTGCTACTCAGCAGTTTATTGCTGATCACTTTTAATTAAATGAAACAATGTCATTCTAGTCTATACGTGTTTTCTCACATGTTACCATAAACCGCCACCCTCCTTTACCGCCAAAGAGGACCTTTGAACCGATGGTGGCAGCTTTCTCACATGTTACCATAAACCGCCACCCTCCTTTACTGCCAAAGAGGACCTTCGAACTGATGGTGGCAGCTTAAAGAGGTTTGACTGTAATTATTAATAATATGTTATACATAAAATACTTATTATAATACTTACGTAGAGTGATATGATATAGGTTTTAATGATCTAAAATAATTTAAATGTGCAATGTTTTTATCTATTAATAAACTTGATTTTGCAAATCTCAAGAAATTAAGAGTATCAACTAAGACATTATAGAATTGGCTATTCATATCAAGCATTAATATTAATCATTGGGAACAGTGCCAATATATCAATATAGATTATTGCATAATAGCAAAACAAACAAGTAAAAACTTGATGGTAAAAAATATATAAAATTTTGAAGGAAATCTACTAAGCAAAAAATAGATAAATTTGCAATTCCAGATTCAGAATTATCATCTCCAAAGGCAAGAATTTTAAAGAACAGTTTATTCAATCTAAATAGTTTAAAAAGTAAATGAATTTTAATAAGATTTGAGATTTGTCAGAAGAATGATAGGACTAGTTCCACAAACATGTTTATTGGATATCATAAACTGATTTGCAAGCAACAAATTTAATGCAACCAATTAAAAATGGATTTGACTGGGAAATATATTTAAACAATTATATAATAAATGAAAAACTCTCCTCAGTTATCTCAAGCATCAAATGCACATCTCGAGTGATTTTGTTTCAGCTTATGTTTCAAAATATTCTTAATATATAATTAGTGAATATTATCTAGATATTATTTAGTGACTTACAAATGTAAATATGTTAAATTAAGAATTTTTTTACACAATTAAATTCTGTATTCAATTTCTGAACTTTAGATCATATTCAGTTACAATAAAATTATATATTGAAAACATTTTTAATGATTAAAATTTGATATAATTTTATATAGTGCTGATGTTCATAATAATCTATAACCAATAAAATTAGAAAAACAGAATATTCAAAATAATCTGGATTGCAGATTAACCAGGGGTAATCAGAAACCTGGAAGTGATTGATTAATTATCGATGTTTTATCTTAGATGCACTATCTGAAGAATTTTTAAATATCCCAGATTAATTTCTTTACTATAATTGGCAATAAAAATTAGAATCAAATTAAAATTACAAATATTGCAATAATTCCTTGATGCAAATAAGCCAATTTATTTTTTCTTTTCTAATAAATTAGATTTATATCTATCTAAATGTTATATAAGTAATTTATCTTTTAATATTCTGGGTAATATACATTTAATAATTCATTTCCTGACTATCCAGTTAATTGAGCATCTACTGCACTGATAAATAATATAAAAATATAAGTCTATGATATGTTTTAACATATATTGAAATGATCTTCTCCAAAATTGTTTAATCAATAAATAAAAATGAATTAAGTTAAAATAAAGCACTTGCACTGCAGTTCTGGAAAATATACATGCAATTTTTTATATTTGAAACATTTTTAGCTGATTATTCAGCCATCCTCAGCACATAAATTATGGTACATAGCATTAAGCCTTGTTAGGAATTATTATTTTTCTTAATGAGTACAGACTTAATTAAGTCTATCCTATGTCAATATATAAGATTAAAATTTTTTTTGAATTTTTAAATTTATGGAATATGTAATTCCTAAAAAGGATTAACCCTATAGTTCTCTACCATAATTTATGTGCTTAGGATGGCTGAATAATTGGCCAAAAACATTTCAAATATTATAAATTTTGTTTTTCCAGAAATGCTGTGGTAAGTGCAGTATTTATTTTAATTTTATTCTTATATTATAAGTAATCTTAATGAGAACTCTAAAAATGAATTGTTGTATATTATCATTCTAGCAACTTTTTTTTGCCATCCATCAAAAGACACTCATTTTCTATGATCATTATGTTTTTAGAATAGTTATTTAGATTTATATTTTTTTAAATTTTGTTCAGTTTTTGGAGTTGTTGCTAGAACAGATGCTTTCCATATATCAGACCATTGAATTCATGATGTAATCAATCACAGAATTTATTGATTATGATCTGTGTATTATAACTGAGGCAGGCTACGTGGATAGCCGAAAACGTTTTTGATTATACAGAAAATTTTATAGTTTTCTGCTTTTAAAGAACATTTTATTATCTGCTTTTATAATAAGGTTTGTATTGTATTTCTAAAACAACAATCTCAATAACTTGAGAATCATTTATCTGAGTTCCATTTAGTCCAAGATGATGATAATTCAGTTAAAATCACTTCTGTTATTTACAGAAATGGATAAGTTGAAGTGTTTATATTTTATGTACATATCTTTCAGCTACTTATATTTAAGAGTTGTTTTTTATAGATATTACCTGCATTGTTTATCAAAGTATTAAGTTATTATAGTTAATAACTGCAAAAAATTAATGATACTATTTGGTGAAATACCAATGCAATAGTTTTTTTTTATGTAATTAGAGAATATTTTATAAATTTTTATTGAAAATATTAAAATATTCTGTAAATGTAAAAACAATAGCACTTATTATTGAAGTATACCTGTTATTAAATTGTCTTATGATAATGCAGTTTTCCTTAAATTAATGAATATCCCTAGATTAAATACTTATGTTTTCCTTTATTTTCATAAAATATGCTTTGCAAGAAAATATATATAATACAAGTAACTGATTACCAATATTCATAAAAACCAATATTATCCAATAGTATAATATACTATTGGATAAACTTTTTTAAACCAAACTTCAAGGAAAATATTCAAATAGAATCTAAACTACCAAATTATTCCTTTGATATTTTTAATAAAAATTTTAAGAATTGGAAAAAATTTATACTAATGTTAGTGCCATCTCATAATTAATAAATAAACTAATGATTAAACAAAGAGTGGCGCCGTCTATTAAATAATGATTGAACTAAATTAATTAATTTATATAAAGAAAAAAAAATCTGCTTCAGCCCAGGATTGAATTGGGTTTCTTTCGGTTACAGTTCAATCCTGGGTTGAGAATCAGATACAAAAAAAGATGCTTTCCATATATCAGACCATTGAATTCATGATGTAATCAATCACAGAATTTATTCATTACATCATCATCATCATCATCATCATATGTATGAGTGATTGTAAATCAAGGACTATCTGTATATCTTCATTAATTAAATAGACTATTTAAAAAAACTTAAAAGTTTGAAATATTTACTTAATAGCAAAATAGAATTTTCTATAACAATGACACATCTTATAACAGAATTTTAAATATTATAAATATAGTAAAAATAAAGAATATATATATAAGTCTATATGATGAATGCGTATAAAAATTTTTTTTCTTAACTGAAAATGTTGTGAACATAATAGTTCCTATAAAGCATATAAAAAAATTGTTAGAGTATATTCTTTTTATTAGGAATAAATTAAAAATTTATTAAGGGAAAAGATAATTTTAATTAGCAGCTACTACTCAATTACATAATACACAATTTAGTAGTAACTATTTTTATACAAAAATTATAACTTAAGTTCATGTTTACTATAATCAGAATTATGTGGTTTCTAAGAAAATCCTATAACACACTGTATGAAATAATTTTCAAATTAATTAAATAATCAAATTTTCAAAAGAATTGGAGACACAGAACCACAAACTTATGATTTTATTGTGTAAACAAACAAAATAGTAAAATTTTGACCCATATTTATTGACTTGATCCATCTAATTACCTGAGTGCCCTAAGAATTTCCACCCAAAAAATGTCAAGAAAAAGAAACAATCTATTGTTAATAAAAACAAAAGAATGATAAAATAGGTCAAGCAGAAAAAGACTTATGATAATTTAGAAACACGATACTGTTTAAATATTAAAACTGGAGCATATTGCATTGAAATCAATAAAAAATAAAGATAATTCTTTAGATAAAAGAATTCTCTTTAATTTAAATAAAGAACTGGATTTATTGGAATATAAACAAATGATTTTTTAAGAAGATTATTTAAATTTTAAATATATAAATGTAGATGATGCTACATATAATGTGATGATAGCTGATTTCATACACATTCTTTTGGAATAAATTTAAAATAAAAATTTAAGAATAATGATAATGCATATTATTTATACAGTAATGCTAAAAAAATAAAACTTACATTATAATATATCAATTTTTCATATGGCTCTCCAACCCAAGACCAACCATTAGAGAACTGCTTTTTGTCAGATTTCTTTGGAAGCACAAGGCGAGGAATTGATACAAACAGTTTCTTCTGTGGAACATTTGAGGCAATCATTTCTTTATTTTTTGATTTTGGAAAAGGATTTTCATTTTTACTTGATTCTTCAATTTCATTTTCAGTTGACTTATTCATTGTTATAACAGCCGAATTTTCTTTTCCTGAAATAGTATTTGAACTTAATTGCTGTGTTGATTTTAACTTACAAAAAATATCATTTGAAACAGGTTTGGAAGTAACAACAGATTCATATTTTTCCTGGTCTACATTTATATTAATTGGATAAGCTGGAAGTGACTGCTTTAAATGATGTCTCAGTTTCAACAATCTTGCTCTTCTCTGAACAGAATTAATAATTTGATGATCATTGGATTTATCTGAATTATGATTAAAATTAGTGTTGCACTGTTTACTTTCATTTTCATTTATCTTTTCACAAGACATTGGATCAGTCTTTTGTAACTGCTTTTTTGGAGGCTTTTCATTTATTAATACAATATTACTCTTAATATCATTATTTGAAGGACCCGATTTTGAAATATGAAGAGAAGGAATGAGAATAGAATTATTACTACTAACACTAGATTCTTCTGTTCTTGTTTCTTGTAATCTTTTTTCTAATTTCTTTTTGGCTGTACTAGAAGAAATCTGTGGTTGTGGATTATTATTACATATATTAGACAGTTTTTCATCTTGTGGATGAATTTTTGTTTCAGGTGGTGTTATTGGTTCAGATTTTGGTACTGCAGTTGGTAAAGGAGATATTGTTGAAACAGAATGGGATACATTTCTTTCTTTCTGGGATGATTTAATTGACGAAGCTACTCTGTAATTAGCTGTTGGATATTCTTGACAAAATCGACTTCCATGCTGAGAATATAAATGGCTTTGATGGGGCTGTTGTGTATGATTTGGACAATAATTTAGCATAGGAAGACCATGATTGGAATATGACTGATGATGAGCAGATGGTGGAGGCTGACTAGATGCTTGATTAATTTGATGATGAGAAATTTGATATGAAGAATTATTTCCTATATTATCCTGAGGATAGTGAGATGGTGGTGGTGGAGGAGGAGGAGCAGCAGCAGGATGAACCTCAAGAGAACAGTGTGAATTTTGGTGTGGTGGAGGAGGACCTGATGAAGATAAAGAATGATGAGAGAGGCACTGTTCAGGATAGGATGCATGAGAGTTTTGAGAAGGATGCAAATGATGGTGCTGAGGATGATATGGTACAGGTTTGTGGATAAGACAAGGATCATGTATAGGTTGAATCAAAGGTCCTGCTGGCTGATAATAACCTGTATACATTAAAAAATAATAATGAATCAGTAAACTAGTATGATGTTTCATTTAATTTAAATAAAAGTATGAAAAATAAGAGCATTAAAATAATTTATACACCATTTAGTTTTGCAAAAATTTCAAATAAATTAAATAATTTCAAATGTTAAAATTTTGAAAGATATTATTATTATTATTATTATTATTATTATTATTATTACAAAGTCTAAATAAAAACAGCACATTTAGTAGTATCATAACATAAACTTTAATTAATATAAGAACGTTTTTGACATTCTAGATACCATCCTCAGTTGAAGGAATATAGAAAGAACTACAAACGATTTAAATATTAAAGAAATTACAAATGGTTTAAATATTCTTTAATATTTAAATCATATGTAGTTCTTTCTGTTCTATAATCCTTCAATTGAGGATGGTATCTAGAATACCAAAAACGTTCTTGTCTTAATTAAAGTTTATGTTATGATACTGCTAAATGTGTTGTTTTTATTTAGACTTTGTGATTAGAAGATAAGCAGTTTTTTTATAGTAATTGTCAATTTTATTAAAATATTATTTTAAATGTCTATAGAATACATTCTCAAAAATTAGTTTTGCATACTATAAGAATATAATGAATAGGCATTACTTTTTTTAATAAAAAACCTAGTGATTGAAACAAGTGAAACCATGGACAGGGTTTCACTATAACCATAGTCCAAAAAAATTATCAGAAAATTCAGAAATATGATAAACATTTATAATTTAAGTTAATTTCATCTCATCACATAGGTAATATGTCATCTTCACAAGAAAAACAAAGAAAAAGGATACATAACAATAAATATTGTAAAGAGAGAGAGATATCAAATTCACATAACTTTTATTATTATTATAACTGTTCTATTTTATTATTAGTTATTGTTGTTAATGTCTTATTGTGCTTAATTTATAAATTAAACTTTACCATAGATCTATATAACATGTACAGTATATAGTGTTTACTACTATCCATGATTTCACCCAGGTAGGCTTGAACCAATTCCCACAGATATGGGAGTCCTACGGTATGTTATTTTGAATTTTCAATTCAAAACCAGAATTTTTAATTTATATTGTATTCTGTACTTCATGCAAAAGAAATCTTATAGTTTGTATTATAATATTTAATTTTAATATTTATAATCAAAAATGTTTCTTTCTTCAAAAATATAATTAAGCAATAAAAATAAAGAAATTGTTATTAAACAGCAATTTTCAAAAGATGCTATTCTGTTTTCTATATATGAATTAAATTTAAGCATTTTACTAAATACTTTTGACATAAAACCATATTAGCAGTTTATAGCACTATAAAAAATTTATTAAATTTTAAGATATATATAATGATTTTAAATATATCATCATCATTCTATTTTTATTTTTATGAGTGCTGTTTAATATAATATGCTAAAAATATTATATATACCCAGACATTATTTGATTCTAAAAATTCTAAATTTAATAAAAATCATAGTAGTTGACTAGAAACATTCTTGCTTGGACTAAAATTGCCTAGAAATTATACACATCTTTAAACTAGAGAGAATCCTAACACTTTTTTCATCTTCAAGATATTCTACATTCTAGAGCATAATAAAACTTTTTTTATATAATATTATATTAGCCTCTAAAAAGTTCGGTCAATGGATGGATATCTCAAAAGCATCATGAGGTAAAAATGAAGCCACGCGCATGCACAGGGAGAAACCAATGGAGAGACGGAACGCAGCAAGGAGCGCAAGAAACCGACGAGATTACTCTGCTATGGGCAGTCGAACGACATGTGTGCGAAAATTCATGTCAAATGGAAATGGAGCAATGGATAAACATGAAGTTTTTTACAAATTGGAAAAAACGGCCACAGAAATGCATGCAATGTTAGTCCAGGTGTACAGAATAGACACAGCGAGCAGAAAATGCCTGTATAACTGGTTTAAATGTTTTCGGGAGGAAAAGGAAACTGTGGATGACGAACCACATTCGGATCAATCCTCAACAAGTGTGATGACCGACAACATCGAGCAAATGCGACAGATGCTGTTGCAAAATCGCCGACTGTCTTTACGATCGATATTGGAGGAATTGGGTATTAGCAAGGACAATGTTTGTGGACGTCATTCACCAAGATTTGGGTAAGTACAAGATCTGTTCCCGTTTTGTGCCGCACTCACCAACGAGCAGAAGAAACACGCATGCACACTGCTGGAGATTTTATTGACACATGTGACCAAGATCCAATCTTTCTGTAAACCATTGTCACAGGAGATGAGAGCTAGTGCTACCAGTACAATCTGGAGTCGAAGTGGCAAACAATGGAATGGTGCTCACCATCTTCTCCATGCCCCAAAAAGAGCTGCCTACAGAAGTCCAAAATCAAGACACTCTTGATTGTGTTTTTCGACAGCAATAGCATGATCCACCAAGAATTTGTCCCAGAAGGGCAAACCGTCAACGCTGAAATCTACAAAGCTGTTTTGAAGTGCTTATTGCTGCACATCCAATGTGTTCACCATAGATGTACAGGAGTGGAAAGTGGAATCTGTTGCATGACAACGCACACCCGCATACTGAGATCCATGTACGCAACTTCTTGGCCCAATGCCGTGTAACTGTTATTGCACACCCACCGTACTCGCCTGAGGCCTGCAGATTTGTTTTTGGTCCCTCGCCTCAAGGGGGTCCTGAAAGGCACACATTTTGCAAACTTACCAGACGTGTGACATCTGTGCTTCAATTGATTTCAAAAGAGGCCTTTGCTGACTCATTCCAGCAGCTTTATCAACAATGTCAAAAGTGTAGTGTGTCCAACGGTGTCCAATTACTTTGAGGGTGAATAAAGGTATTTTGTTTCCATGTTTTTATTTATTTGTTTTATGCTTCCATTCACCAAATTTTTTAGATGCACCTTGTATAATAAATTTTATTTGTTTTGAATTTTATACCTTATTAATATCTTATTTATTAATTATATTAATTCATTTTTAATAAATTATTAAGAATAAAAACATCAAAATCAACTAATAAATTTAACTTTGTGAGGAACATTTTTTTGTAAAATATTCAAGTATTTTGAATCTTTTCATTAACCATGTGTAAATTTAATATGTCATAAATCTATTTATTCTTAAATTAGTTTTAAGGCAAAAATTATTTAATCAATAATTTTTTATCTTATTAATTTTTAAGCAAATGAATTTCCAATTTGAATAATATGATTAGTAAACCATAGAACATTGGTGGATAAATAGTTATTAACAATATTTTTATTTTAAAATAGCTCATTTTAGAGTTATATCATCTTCTTTGAGAAAAATTGTAAAACACTCCCAAAAATTCATTCTTTAAACAAGTCAACTGAATCAACTTTTCATGATACAGGAGCATGATATTTTCCTAATGCTCATATGTATGAGATAAATATGGCTTGGAATGATATTGTTTTAATAATATGATATTTATATATGTTGATTATTTGTTGTTTATATGTATTTTAAAATTAGTAAAACTACCCTAATATAATATATATACTTTTGTTAATTTCTGATGATTAATTCCAATTCATATATATCCCTATTAACTAAATTTTAGATAAAGAAACAGATTAATGTTATAGCTATATGCAGTGCTGATATTAAGTCTGATTATATATAAAAAA
Organism: Olivierus martensii; assembly: GCA_000484575.1. Lineage (NCBI taxonomy): Eukaryota > Metazoa > Arthropoda > Arachnida > Scorpiones > Buthidae > Olivierus > Olivierus martensii. Next base: position 58,371 of record AYEL01058908.1, on the reverse strand, counting down.
TATTAAAAACATTAATTGCATTTATGATTTTTATCCTACATTTCAAAATACTGTACTCAAGGAAATCTTTCATATGGGTAAGTTAATTTTATTCTTAATTTTTTTTTATTAAAATATAAATTATTATTATTATGTATTATAAGTTCCATTAAAATCATGTAAATATTTTTATGAATTTAATATAAATATTGTGCCATGAAATTTTATTAAAAAGTTTAATTTTTGAATATTTAAAAAAAAAAATTTTTTTCAATTTCAGAAGTTATTTCAAAATTCCAAAAAAAATTATTTTTCAAAAAACACAAAATACAAGTCTATTCTAATGTACTTCAACTTCTCAATGCATTATCAAATAAAAAGTACATGCAACTGCTTTGGAAACTTTCCAAGTTATTATGTCAGCAACCTTTCCTTGAGGACAATATAAAAATAAAAAATTTTTACTTTATCACAAAATTTGAGTAAAGAACTTATAAACAGGTCATTCTTACAGAACCTGACCTAGATTTTACAGTAAACCACAAAACAAGCAGGTTTTTGAATGACAGAATATAATAAATGGGAGGGGAAAGATTTTCTAATATGTTAATTATATATTAAATTATATTATTTAATAATGCAACAGAAAAATTTCATAATTCCTTCATTAGAGAGTATTAAAACTGAATTCCTGTATGTACTCTTCATTTCTGGCAATGGACCAATAATTTGGCACTATCTATTGTTAAGCATACTGCCAACATTAACCATGTCTGATAATGGCATTCAGATGTCAAGAATAATTGTTGCTGACAAGGTATGAGTTAAAATAAAACTACTTAAAATGGATTCCTAATTTAACTCACTTTCTAGAATATATCTGATGAATTCAAGAACAGAGAAAATTTTGATCTCATGAATCATCACGCATAATTTAATTACTTAATACTGCTTAATGATAAAGTGCTAATGAATATCATTAATTTCAACATAACCATAATATTCACAAATGAATGACTAATATTTTCATCAACTGTATCATTGTATCAGCATTCACCATTTAGTATTTGAAATATATTTTGTGGTTGACCTTATATGCAATTTAACAAGAGACAGTTAAGTCAAGATTTCAGACATCAGGTATGATAATTTATCACACTCATACCAAATGCATGCTTTTAAAATTAATGCTCAAAAACTAACAAAGGTAAGTGGCATTCAGTCCAGAGTGATATTGGTTATCCATGAGAATAAAGACAACTATATTAATTAGCATATGAACATAAAATATTTATTAAAATAAGCAAGTTAACATACAATCATAATTGCAATTGAATTGGATAAATCAATAAAATAATTTTAACAAAAACTTCCTAACCTTAATATGAAAAATTATATAAAATTATAAATAATATCTGAGAGAGAAAAACAGAAAAAGAGAATGTGTAATTTTTCATTATCTTCTTAGTTTCTCTAATTTTCTTCTCATACTATTCTTTTAAAGACTAAATAATATAGCAGCAATGATGATGATAAAATCAGAAACAATCCAGTCTAGGCAGCTTGTATGCTGTCCATAATTCTGTTCAAAAGGATAAACATCTCTGAACAGAATCACAGACAGAGACAAGTCATTGAGACTAAACTGTCTCTGTTTCCAATGTTTCCATCATTCCTATAAAGTTGAGGAAGAAGTCTGAATTGGTTCCCAGACTTCATTTATTCAATTTGATGTTTCCTTTTCATTAAGATTGAAAGCAGAAACTGTTAATTTTGACATTGTATGGTTTTGTTTATCAGAGACTTCATCGACATTTGTCTCCTCTCCTATCTGATTTACGAACATTATTTCCTCTTTAAGACATTTATTTAAACACCTTCATAAGCAATTATACATTTCAATATCTTACTTATGCCAAAGATTATTTTTAAAAATAAAATCTATTTAGTTTTCTTTCATTCTAATGCTTTCTACTTATAACTTACTTAGGCAAATTTATAGCACTTTATGCAGTTAAAATATCAAAAAAAACTTTTATTTATTGCTAATGCTTTCGGTGTAATCACACCCTCATCAGGCAATTCACACTACCTATCATTTCAGATTAAGATTCTGTTTACATATTACTATGGCAACTACAACTTAATAGAACGTATTTGCTAAGAATGTTCCAATTTACATTTAAATTTTAAGAACAATTTAAAATTTTTTAAAATACATAATAATAATTCCAACTTTAGCAGAAGTTACAGCAAATATAAATGAATAAACTAAACATAACACACATTCATGAATAATCTAAATACTTTACAGTCATAACACATGCTGCTTGCATGTAACATTACTTGTTGAACATTCAGGTTCTTTAACTTTCAAATAATTTTCTTCATTTATTAAAATTTAGCTAAAGCGTATTTCCATGCCATTCAGGTTCTTTAACTTTCAAATAATATTTCTTCATTTATTAAAATTTAGCTAAAGCGTATTTCCATGCTTATACAGTATATACTGTACTTATGCTGTTATATATAGTGTAACCTTGATTCAATATTTTCATCGGAACTCCTGAAAAAACTATAGATACAGGAAAATGATATTAGATTATTGCATAATTCTATAGCATTCTGATTTGGCCTAGCAACACTGCATTGCTGTTCATTTGTTTACCGTTTTTAACATTGTCACTGTTTACTTTGGAGTGTTGTCTTGTGGAATATGAGCTATCAGTGAGATTGTTACAAATGATTGTTATTTCTTTGCTGCTGAAGATGGAGTGTCAAGTCAAGAAAAACAAACATTTCCGACATATTCTGCTATACAAGTTTAACCAAGGTTTGAATGCAGTAAATGGGGCTAGGAACATCTGTGAACTTTACAAAACTTGGATTGATGACTTCCTAAACTCAAAACCAACAGATTTCTACAGACTGGATCCCAGATAACTACCCCAATGTTAGCAGGGAAGTTATTGACAATGACGGAGATTACATTGTTGAATAGTTGCTTGCTTGATTATTTCATAAATAAAACACTTAACAAACCTATACAGGTAGGCCTCAATTAGTGCGAGTTTGAATAATGCGATTTCGATTAGTGCGACTTATAAAATTGATACCGTTTTTCAGTTAGTGCGAGCAAATATTCGATTAATGCAAGTTGTAAGCATAGACCAGTCTTACTAACAAATGTCCGTCCCCTTTTATGATGTCAATTAACAAATTAATGTTAATTTTCGGTTAGTAAAACGAGATCTCAAAATGCCTGAATCTACCGTACGGAATATCATAAAACATGCAAACGAAATACAGGAGAAAAGTAAAATTGCATCGACTTATTGTGGTTTGCAAACAACTACAAGAAATAGAAGTTTTGTAATAGAAATGGAGCGTCTTTTAGCTGTATGGATTGAAGACTGCAACCAAAAGCGCATACCGATTAGTAAAGTGAACATTCAAGCAAAAGCTGGTAAGTTATTAATTTAGATGATGAATAACGATATAAAATATGAAAATAAATATTTCTTAAGCAGTAAGTGTTAAGTTAGTATTGTGGTTATTCATTGTGAAGGTTGGCTAATGGCCGGAATCTCGCAAAGTAAGAACCTGTTACCATATTATACATAGAGTTAATACTTCGAATAGTACGAGAAATTCGTGGAACCAATTATTTGCACTAATCGAGGCCTACCTGTGGGAGAAATTCGTGGAACTAATTATTCGCACTAATCGAGGCCTACCTGTATATACATAGAAATTCGTGGAACCAATTATTCGCACTAATCGAGGCCTACCTGTATTGAAATTCGTGGAACCAATTATTTGCACTAATCGAGGCCTACCTGTATTTAAAACACTACAGAATTATGCATCAACCTAATAGATGCAGGGCTATATTAAATGAAAAAAAATGAAAATTATATTAAAAGATAACGCTCTATAAATGGACTGAAGAACACTTGCTGAACTTTGTTTTATGTAATCAATTAAGCCAAAAAGTGAAATGAAATGATTTTCACTTATAGTTAATGTTGCCAATTCCAGTTTACGGAAAATCATGAAGTACTGGAACAATAGTAAGAAAATTATATCAAAAATAATTTTTTATTTTTTTCAATAAAGGCAATGATAAAGTCACTAAATCACTATATCAGCAATTTTAAATTATATATTTCTTCGTAAAAAAAAAACATTAAAAATCACCAGATCTGGCAATAGTAACGCTGCGCCATTCGTAAAGGTGAGACATGTGAAACCACCTAAAGGCGGCGCGTTTTGAAAAGCAGTCATATTTGTCTGTTTGAACTTATTAAATCAGAAACTTACATTGATCTAATATTAATTAAAAAATGTATACAAATCAGATTTTTCCACTTAAGTCAAATCTATGTTGTTTTAAATGGAGAACAAGTGTTTTATCTTCATATTTTTCTCGGTTTTTTCTTAAATTTCGATGAAAATGAAACAATAAATGAACGATTAACAAATAATAATGTTTATTTTAATAGATTTAACTAATACAGTGATACCTCGGTTCACAAACTTAATCCGTTCCTTGACCCTGTTCGTGATCCGAAAAGTTCGTAATCCGAATCAATTTTTCCCATTGCAATTAATGTAAATCCAAATAATACGTTTTTTTATCCTAGAAAAAATATTTAACATTTTATGGCTTTGTGTGGAAATAATACAGAAAGGAAATAAATATAACAGTAATATTAGAAGAAAGCATGTTTAACACCACCTTCACTAACACTTTTAACTTTTTTGGGAGCCATAATAAGAAATAAATTTAATTAAATAAAGAAAAAACTAAAATATCAACACTTGTTGGGACTCTACTGTACCCACGTGAGCTGGGCGAACTGGATTGCTGCTGGGGATGAGGTTGTGCGCCGCAAGTCACGTGCGCTCCCATGCACTCCGTGCGTGTGTATTCGTGAACCGAAGCATCGTTTGTAAAGCGAATCAAAATTTGTTTGCAAATGGTGTTCATAGACTGATTTGTTCATGAACCGAGACGTTCGTGATCCGAGGTATCACTGTATTTTAGTATTATCTGCGATATATTTTTAGTTTTGAATATGGTATTTTATAGCAGCGTATTGATTTTGATGACAATAACCAAAATTCTGATAACTATAAATGGAGTTTTCATCATGCATTTTAATAAGGATGATTTGGGATCGTAAATTTTGATAACAAATGTTTGATAACAATATCCTCAATTACAATAAGTGGCTTCTGTATAATAAAGGAATAAGCGTATGAAGTCCATGTTTCTGTGCATGTATGAACTCCCGAAACCAGAAGTGCTGCCATTACTATTTTCTCTCTTTTTGAATCTTTAATCACATCTTTTATAAAACTAAATCCCAATCTTATTATAAATTTGTCTTAAATTATATCATAGTTTATTCCTATTTATGTTTGTACACTTCTTTTTGTTATTTGACTTCAATTTCTGGATTTTTCGATCAAAAAATGTTGGCTGTTCCCTGCCCCAAGCATTCACTTTGCATTCAGTACGCCAAGGCTACATAAACATTGCATTTAAATAATAATTAATTTATTTCAAAATTTAAATATTATTTATTTCAGAAATTATAATCATTTATTATATTTTAAGATAATAGTAATAATAATAATTATCTACATAACTGAATCAATAAATTGATAGTTTGTTAGTTACCAGTTTCATGAAAGAAATTTTCAAAGTTTGATCTGGAGAAAGAAAGAAAAAAACAAGCAAAAGCATTATATAAAAGGATATAGGTACTAAATAAATGAAAAAAACTCAAATTTGACAGATGAGAAAAAAATGTTTCTTTTTTGATGTATTTGGGCACATAGTGGCTAGGGACTAACTAGTTTTAAGATAATATGAATAAACTGTGGTGGTATTCAAATAATTTATTGAGTTTTTTATTTGTTTTATATTTGCTATTTTTAATGTTAAGTATTAGCAAGTTTAATTACATAGAAAAGCAAATAACTAATATGTTAACTTCTTATTGAATATTATATTTCATTTCCATAAAGTTTTAAATGTGGTAAAATCTGATTAATTGATTTAAATAAGATTTATTAGATATATCATAACATGAATCATTGCAAAATATTCAGAAAATGACATTGTTAAAATACTAGGTCAGCCGATAAAAGTTTGCAATCAAAATAATCTGAGATGATTTTGTTCAGATGACACATTTATCATCAACTTTCATGGATATTTGAGAATAATAATTTAAAAAAATGAACATTGATGATTAATACAAACAACATATTTATACTTTTCTCTGGTAGAATATAAAATATATTCAGTGTCATTCACTTTAAAAAAGTGCACCTTTTGTTTGTTTCCAAGCCTTACAGAATTTTCTATTGGGAAAAAATTCGATATTAAAGACAAATTTGGAATAGCAGCGTCTTGACCAGTGGTTCTCAACCACTGTGCTGCAGCACACTAGTGTGCCACCAAGCCTTTGTCAGTACTCACTGTGCCACGGCACACTAGTGTGCTGCCAAACCTTTGAAGGTGTGCTGCAAAAAATTAAGAATGAATTGTATGTATGTAATTGTACGAATCATATATATTAATAGTGAAATGTGGTTGGCTGGATATCCCTTTTGTAATCGAACCACTGTACTGATTTCTATAAACAGGATATCTAGAAAAATCTAACCATTGAATTTCTGCCACAGCCAGAATTTTTTGTCATTATTCATAATTTAAAAATCAAGAAATAAAAATTAAATTAAAATTATAGTTTCTGTAAAAAGATAAAATCTGCAGGTGGCTCTATAACTTAATAAGGCCGCAATTTAATTATCCTGTGTACAAGTATGTCTGTAATCTGAATGTAATAAATATAAAAAATATAATAATCTGTTAATAAAAATTCATTGTTAAATGTAAAATGTTTAAAATATATAGGTGTGCCACCAAATTTTAAAATATTAAAATGTGTTCAACAGAAAAAAGGTTGAGAACCACTGGTCTTGAATATTAAACATCAAAATCATAGTTCTGCCACAAAGATGAAATAAATTGCAATAATATGATCCACAAATTGTTAATAAATATATATCACGGATTAATAAAATTACATTTTATTTGTTTCAAAATTTCTTAAAAATATTCAGAAACCTATGGACTGACCTAATACAATATCTGGAAAAAATGTTTTTTACTATTTTTTTTTAAGTTGCTATATATAAATATTTAGCTGCTATCCTTTGTGCAAATTCATTATTTTTAAGTATCAAGTAATGCATTATTATTTATATAGGTCTAATTTAATCTTCAATATTATTTTATTGAGCCATGAAAATATGCTCTAATATGCTACTATGCTCATCAAAATATCCTAAAAGCAATGTTATGATATAACATCATAACATTGCGTTTTAACTTAAATTTGATCAAATTTGTAAATTAAAATTATAAGTCAGTTACTAAGTTAAAAAAAAAAAATCTAACATATAGCATTAATTCAACAAATTTAGCTTATTCTTTTGTGGCCTTTAAAAGGGCTTTTAAATTGATATTATATCTTCAAAAATAAATGAAAAAAAAATAGATTCTTTTATAATTTTATTAAACTAAAACAATCTATTATTGATTTCTTTTTGCAAACCCTTCTGTATTTCAAGTTTTATAGCTTGCAAAGGTATATCTTCTGGGAAATATATTTGATTACTTTCTTCTGGCAGTGTAATATTTCCATTTAGAATGGCAATATTATGCAATACTGCTGTAGCAACAATGATGTTATGGTATTCTGTATATTACAGCGTAAGCCTAAAGGAAAGGCAGATGAAATGTCTCTTCCATAACTCATATTGATGTTCAACTGTGTTGCATGTTCTTATATGACTAAAAATTTTCTTAAAAACAAAATTTAATGTATTTTAAAAAATATATAATTATATTAAATATATAATAATATATTATAAAAATATTATTAAAATTATTAAATCATATTGGATAATACAAAATATAAACAACATAATTCTTATTCATAATAAAAGTTAAACATCAGAAGAAAATAATACCTTATTTCAGAAGCAGTTTCAGGATTGATGATAGGCATCGTCAAATATGGTTTAAAGCCATATCCTGCATCACCAACAAGATGATACTTTGCTGGTATCTGCCTAGCTTCAAACATAGCACATAAATGACTATTTCCAAATATTTTACTGTCATGTGTACTGCCTGGCCATCTTGTCACTATATTTCTATATAGATTGGTATCAAACACTGTTTGAATATTCAATAAAAAGTATCCCTTTCTGTTTCGGAATCATTCAGCATTTTCTCCTCCAGTTGATTGTAATCTTGTGTGTGCACAATCAATTGCAACATATACACAGGAGAAGCCATTTAAATTATAAAAGTCACACCTAATCTATATAAATAAAAATTCAAAATAAGCAAATACATTTTATTTAATTGAACAAATAATTATAATATGCAAATAATTTTTTAAAATAACTGTGCTTTCAGAAAAATAATTTATTTATTTAATGTTTTTGATAGATACATTTGTATTCTCTTTTATACACAAATATAAAATGTTATATTAGATAGCATTTTAAAAATTAAGATTTATTGGAAGATTTAAGATGGAAAATAGCCATTAAAATTTATTAACAGATTCTAATTTTAGTACAAATGGTAAGACCTAATAAATATATGACTCTATAATATACAGCAGTTTTTATTCAATATGTTGATAAGTTTCTACTTTATATAGTAAATAATAAATTCATATTAGAATTTTGTTTCCCATAAAAAAAAATCAATATGAATTTTAAAAATCTAAATCATAACTATTATCATCCAGTTTCTTATAAACATTTTGTCAGCCTATAAAATAGAATCTTGCCATTTTATTTCAATATTTTATATTATCTTGCTGAATCAATATTTTATAATACTTACTATTAAGCCAAACTTCCCCTAGCAGTTTATTTTTGAAATAGCAGCCAAATTAGTAATAATTTTTAATTTTATGCTATAGTGCCACCGTCTGTTGGATTAATAATTAATTATTTAAATTTAGGCTAAGGTGGCGCCATCTGTTATTCAATAATTGAATTTTAATTTTAATTTCTTCCCATTCAGTTATTTAATTTCCCGAAGTTCCTGGTTCGACTCAAGCCAAGGGAAATTTTTAATTTCAGGAAATTAGTAAAAATTAAAGTTCAGTTAAATAACAGATGGTGCCACCTTAGCCAAATTTAAATAAATAATTATTAATTTGGCTGTTATTTCAAAAATAAACTACTAGGGGAAGTTTGGCTTGATAGGAATATTTGGATCACATAAATCCCCTTAGTAAATGTTGATTTATAATTGGTTATTATAATTACTTTTCTTTGCTCTAATTCTGTTGAAGGTAGCTTTATGAATTGAGAAGAAAGCTGAGCAATACAAGAGCTTATTTTGTTGATTGCTCTGCAACATGATGATTGAATTAAATTAGTCGAATTGCCTACTTATCTGGAACATTCCAGTTTCATTAAAACACAGAGCTATAAGTATCTGTTCCAAAGGAGTCATTGCATAATTTCTCGAACTTGGAGCTGATAACTTATAGCCAATTTTCTTGACCAATTTTTTTACAGTGTCCTTTTGTAAACAATATTGACAAACAAACTTGTAATCATCAAGACTTTCCATGTCATTTCTTCTTTTAATCCAAATTTGTCTAATTTGATTATTAAAATGCTGTAAAAATTCTAAATTTTCCAGATTTTCTATCATTTCTTTATTACTGCTGCTATTAGTAGCCATCTTAACAAAAGTTGCTCAATCAATGCATGCGCAAACCTGAAGGTTAATTTCTAACCCATTGTGCTCTGGAGGTAAGAGCTAACTCTGTTTTCCTGGGTTGCTCAAGATGGTGAATACCAACTTTACTCTAACCCAGATTGTAACCCTAATTCTAACTTGAGATGGTGAATATTGCCATAAGCTGTTGGTGAATAGCTAAAGGATATAGTTTTTGCCTTACTGTGTAGAGTACCAGACTCAATTCTGGATTCCACATTTCCTGATTCTTTTTTTGAGCAGCCTGCTCATTGAACCATATCCTTCAACTGAATGGCCATCTCATCTTGGGTGTAATGGCCCTTAATGAAGATTGGTATTCCTCATCACTTAATATCCAGATGATGGAAAGTAGCATAAAATGAGATAAAAGCATATTATATCATTTTTTTCTGATAATGTTCATAGTAAGTTATTACTACTATTATTTTCATGCAAGAAATATTTTATTGTAATTGCTAAACAACACTGATATTTTTGATTTTCATTGAGAATATTTTTCTTTATTATCTAATTTTTATGCAGCTTTCCAATCAGAGAATATTAAACAATAGAATTATTCTAGAGATAGTGCTGACTCCACACTGATTCAGTAAGCCTTTAAGGATGGAGATTGATATGATAAATCCAGTCTTTTTAAAAACATCAAAGTTTGAGACTCTGAATTGAACCCTGAATTCTTCAGGAAATAAATGACAGCTTTACTTTGCAATCTATGCAGCTGGAAGGCTGTGTAATGCTTCTGTGCTAGCCACAAATTTATTTTAATTATGGATTTTCTTTAAGAAAACTTATTTTAAAGTTGTATTATGAAAATTAATGCTAATTAAATTATTGAAGTTATTTTGTTACTGCTTATATAATTATATAGAATTTTAGGATGCTTTAATGAAAAATGAGTAACAATTTTGGGCTCAGGAATACATTATAATTTTTTGTTTTAATCTGTGATAATTTAATTCCTAATTTATGAACATTTTCCAGAAAACTTTATTTTTGTAAACTGGTAAGTTTATAATAGAACTCTATTATTATGTAAACCCAGAGATTAAAATTATTATGACATTATTATTGATTTCAAATTACATAAATCAACCAAGCCAAACTTCCCCTGGCGGACAAAGTCTATATTAAATTTTTCAACGATTGATTTTAAACGATTACTTTTGAATTAAAGCTATGGAACCATAGCTTTAATCAAAATTAATTAATCAAATTAAATTAATCAAAATTAATCGTTGAAAAATTTAATATAGACTTTGTCCGCCAGGGGAAGTTTGGCTTGGTTGATTTACATAATTTGAAATTGGTTAATCCCCTGATTAGTATTGTTTAAAGTGTATTATAATTGATTATCATTATAATCAAAGCTGATATAGAAACAAATATATTTATTTGTTGTTTGATTTGATTAATTTCCTGATAAGCTTCCATTTTTATGAGTTCCCACTTTCCAAGTTACCAGGTTTAAGTGTTTTTTCAAATATGAGATATCAGAAAAATCAAAAAAAATGAACCATGCTTGCAATAAATAAATTGGTAAACATTCATAAAAAGGCATTTCAAACCACATGCAGAGCTCTTTTTGTAGCAGATTATACAAATCAATTTTTGATATAAATACAGTTGGCTGGATTTGTATTAAAAATTCCATCTGCTACAAAATCTGAAAAATCAAAATGGTGGCCAAAAAGTGGAAGTAGCATACCCTCTGCTTTTACCAGCATATTATGTAAATAACTTTCATTCCTAATTTCTTTCTACGGCAGTTAGGTATTCATTTGTATAAAAGATCATCTGTTAAAAATATAAAAAAAAAAAAATTCTTTAATATTTATTTGACATAATTACTTTCTTTATTATTATAATTTGCTTGATTTTAAAGGCTATATTTTCATAGACAATAGATACAAGCTCTGTTTTTTAGGTATAACTATTTATTTATTTTTTAAAAAACTGGAGTCTTTCAGCTTAATCAAGCCAAAAGTGTTCCAGTTTCTTTAAAAATTAAATAAATAGTTCTCTCTAAAAAACTGAACTTATATTTGTTGTCTATATATAAAAAGATAGAAAGTGATAATTATTTTGTCAATATTTTCATTTCTTTATATAGATAAATCATTATTTAATCATAAACTATTGACTTTAGTGCTTTTATTTAATTTTATTGTGGTCAAATTGCATTACTGAGAAGGGAAACCCTAATTTTAAGATTATATCTATGAGAAATTGATTCTTGGTTTACAAGTTCTTACTTTATGAGCAACTTCCAAGTCCAAATTAATTTGTAAAATCTGGTTCTTCCTGTGTGTGTACATATATACCGGGTATTTTTCTTGAAACTGAACACTCCGATTTTTGGCATGGAGCCAATTCTGATGCATTTATCACGTCAGGAATCGCTCGCTACGAAAATTTATTTTATATTTTTAATTCTAATGGCCATGCGTTTGAATGTATTGGCTGTTTTCAACGAATTCAAATCGGTGGTTTTCAGCGGTTACGCCCATGCGAAGAGTCGGACGACCCTAAGACCAGGAGATAGTCACAAGCGGCCGACGATCAGCGGTTAAGAGGATAAGTTCCGTCAATTACCGGTGCACTCAAGGATATTTATTCTTTAAGTTCTTTTAATTTCTTAACTGTAATTAAAGTTGTTTTATAATTTTTTGGTGTATCTTTATTTACAGACTACTGTACACTGAAATGTGACTTTACTGCACGTGACATAATCATACAACTTTACAGCAGATGTTCGAAGTGCCGTCCCGTTTCTGCTGAACAATACCATAGCCTATTTCGAAATTCTGTCATAGAATTGGCAATTTGTTGAGGAATGATTTCGGCACTGGCAGCAATTATTGCCTCACGCAGTTCGATCTCGTTTTCGTGTTGCTTCTCGAGGATGAGTCGCTTAAGGTGGCCCCAGTAAAAGAAATCGAGAGGATTCAAATCCGGTGATCGTGCAGGATACGGAATATTTGGACTATTTGTTCCGATCCAGCGCTGGGGAAACTCTTCGTTCAGATACAGGACAACACGGCCACCGTTATGTGCTGGTGCTCCGTCTTGAAGAAACCACATATCTTCCTATTGTGGCATAAAAGAACAATATTAATTATTACTTGTGCATCATTTTAATGAAATTACTGTAACAACAAAACCCTAAAAATAATAGAAACACTGGTGGAACAATTTCATATAACATACCTGATTTCCCAATTGTCGAATTGCAGGTAAAATGCGATCACGTAGTAAAGACAGATAGACGTCTTGTATGAGTCGGTCTGAGATAAAATATGGCCCAATTACTTGGTCGCCCACCAGTCCTGCCCAAACATTTACAGCTTTTTGATATTGAGTGCGTATAGCTGACATCTGGTGTTGATTATCCGCTGCCCAATACCGAACATTTGGGCGATTTGGAGCGTGATCGATGTAGAATGTACACTCATCTGAAACAATCAGTTTATAGAGCAGATTACCATCATTGTACAACAAGTCCAACATCTTCCCACAAAATAACATTCTTCTATCATCATCACCTGGAAGAAGTTCTTGATGGTATTGATTTTTGTACGGGAAGAAGTTTTCTTCTCTTAATGTTTTCCAAACGGATGATTTGCTGACGTGCAATTTATGCGCGATTGAGGCGCAAGAAATTCTGGGTTTTTCAATTACTGACATGCAAATCGCAAGTTTTACTTCCTTTGGTAAAGCTCGACTTGGGTGATGAACGGGTATCAAACCTGGATTGGCATTCCCATCTTTTTGGAATTTCTCAACAACAGATTTAATTGTAGAGACGGATGGAATAGGTCTTCCAGGGTACAGCACCGCAAAATGATCTCTCATGCGCCTATAGGATAAGCCTGAATTACGTGCCCGAACTATCCATACTCGTTCAGTAACGTTGTAAATAATATTCGGCATTTTTAAAAATGTTCGAATTGCGGCACGTCTGCGTTTCTACGCTGTCGCTATAGCAACAACAGAATTTCTGTTTCTCGCACATCTTTTGATGTAAATTTTCAGTGATTTATTTTCAAATGTGTAATTACACCAGAATTAAAATCCAATAATCTTGTGTGTTAAATCGTTTTTTGTTTCTTGGATACAATAATAAATAAATATCATTAGAATTAAAAATATAAAATAAATTTTCGTAGAGAACGATTCCTGATGTGATAGATGCATCAGAATTGGCTTGATGCCAAAAATCAGTGTGTTCGGTTTCAAGAAAAACACCTGGTGTGTGTGTGTGTGTTTGTGTTTGTTTGTGTGTTTGTTTGTGTGTGTGTTTGTGTTTGTTTGTGTGTGTGTTTGTGTGTGTGTGTGTGTGTGTGTGTGTGTGTGTTTGTGTGTGTGTGTGTTTGTGTGTGTTTGTATTCCTCATATTCATTTTAAAAGAATTAATAAAAATGCATATTTATTACTTTATATATAAATATTCCTCATTTACATAAAATTTCTGATTCTGTAAAATTCGACATTACATAAAATATTTTTCATAACCTGTTTTACTTTTTTAATTATAGAATATAAATTGTATTTATAAGTTTCAAGTGTGAACATGCTAGCTTGTTTGCTTTATTTTGGTTTTGTATTGTTTGTTAATTTTAAATATCATATTATTGGTATGATATCATTTCATGTCTTTTTCATTCAAGGAGCAATATTGCATCATAATCCATGTAATCCCCAGGGACTTTTAAGTCTGAATTTTTGTTAAAAAAATAATTTTTCTGACTTAAATGCAAAAATATTTTTTTGCAGATAACAGAATGAGAAGCCAACTAATACATAACTGCTAGAAATGTATATCTGATATCTGAAATTAGCCACAAAATAATATCCCTGTTTTATTAAATGGACAATCAATAAAAAATATTTGCAGTTAAGCTTGTAGATATTCTTCCAGTTTAGAATAGTAAAAAAAGACAGTCCAGCACAAGGTAGAAAAATCTTTTATTACAATTAGTGTTTTTAACCACTAACAACTGATTAAAACACTACTTCAGCTTACATAATAAAGTTACAATTAACATGTTATACAGAGAACTCAGCTGAAAGCTGTAAGCTGAAGTAAATTAGTTGTTTGTGGTCAAACATTCCTTTAACTGTAATAATTTTTCTGCCTAGTGCTGGACAGTTTTGTATTTGCAATTGTGCATTAAGACAGTGCACAATTGCAAATACAAAACTGCTTTAAAACAGTATTTATCTTTTGTAATCATTTCCCTTCTCCTGGGTGTTTTTGTTAATTAAAGATGTTACAGCTTTCTCTTTTTTATTTAAAAACTCAACTTAAGAATTTTTTTGTTTGCTCTTTTTGGAATTGAAAGAAAAAGAACAAATATTGTCACATTATTGGAGCATAGTTAATGATTAAGAATTATGAAACTTTAATATTTTTTAATTTTGCTTTATATTAAATAATTTAATAAATATAAATTAGTTTATGCATAGTAAAATATTATTAATAAATAGAAATTTTGATTTTTAATAACTTGATTGTTTTCAAGTGCTATATCTTTATTACAGAAATCAATTTCGTTTCATTCCGTTTTCCGGCCCTCGCGCCCTCTCCTTGTTAGTGATATGAAGCCTGGCCACCCCTGTACATACTTACTAAAGATTTTTAGTATAAATGCCAGTATTCAGAAATCAAATTTTAAAGATTACAGACATTTTCTGGCTTATGCAATCTTGAATTGTGAAATTTCAGTTTTATAAATAATTTCCAAAATTAAATATAAAAATAGCAAGGTATAATATTATTGTAATGATCTTTAATCATTTTTCAATCATAATATTAAAATTATTGTATACATGTTTTATATTTTCATAATTACTATTACTATGCAAACGATACATAAGTATGCTGTTTATGTAACTTTACTGGAGTAACAAATATACAAAAACATATACAGTTGAAGCCGGTTATTAGGAAGTCGGCTATAAGAGAAATTCGAATATAAGGGACAAATGCGTCCGGACCTGGAAAAAATCCCATGTTTTGTGTGTATTTTTGTCAGATATAGTAGATTTGGAAATAATGGAAAATTCGGCTATAAGAGATAATTTTTCATTTTGCTATACTCTCCCTTGTGATGACCTACTTTAAAACATCATATAAACCAACAGTGATAAATAATTCCCTGTCCAGTTGAAATGATCAAGTCATTAGACTTGTTCCATTTCGTTGGAATCACTATCAATTCTTATAAATAGAAATTGTTAAAAAGCCTGATCCTCATTTGTTGGAATCACTATCAATTCTTATAAATAGAAACTGTTAAAAAGCCTGATCCTCAGATTTCTGTGATAGCCAAATTTTTTTGTCATTATTAATAATTTAAAAAATTAATGAATACAAATTAAATTAAAATTGTAATTCCTCTAAAAAGACAAAATCTGCAGGTGGTGCTGTACCCTAAAAATGGCACCACCTAATAATTTGTTATATAAGTTCATAGAAGTTTTACAGTTATACATCAAGTTTATGAGATTAAATGACAAGAGTTCTGCTCACTTATATGAGTGGTAATATCTAGTATTAATTGTTTCCCATTTATGTAAATTGCAGATACAAGATCCATAACTGGTAATCGAATAATTACACAACTCAAATAACCAATATTCGGTTAAAATCGAAATAACAACCCTAGTTGAAAACTCTTAAGTGTTTACTTTGCTTCCCTGACGAGGCGCCAATTTGTTGCACATTCAGATATTAGAGACATCGCTTATAAGGGACATAAAAGTGTTTGTCCCATCGATTCCCTTATAACTGGCTTTGACTGTATATTGTTAATTTAATTTTATAGTAATTACAAAATCTATATAAAATCTTCTGGATTTATTAGTTTAGTGATGTAAGTTCCTCATGCGACAATTATAGTAATTACAAAATCTATATAAAATCTTCTGGATTTATTAGTTTAGTGATGTAAGTGCCTCATGCGACACTAGATAAAATTTAAAACATATTCCAGATGATTTTACCTACACACAAATATTTTTATTAGCATTTAATGCATATGTAATACTTAACAAATATCATATATAAATTCATGCATTTATATAAGTTTATATTTATACCCAATTCAATAACATTTATCAATTCATTTTATTTTTGATTTTTTCATCCTAATTTGTTTATATAAAAACAAAAATTAGCTTATTTTTTAATTAAATAACTTTAGATTTTTATATTAATTTAAGAAAAAACTCAATATTAGTATAATATAATTTTTATTATATTAATTTTATTACTCAATACTAGTTTTAAAATTTAAATAAAATATTCTTACCATAATCATTAGGAGGATATGGCATAGGTGGAGCATGACCATAATGTGGTACTGTAAATGCACTGCTATAATGCCTTGTAAGAGGTCCCACATTAACCATTGGTATATTGTTTATTCCTGCCAAACCATGACTAATTGGGTAAGTTTGTGTATTAGAATCTGGTATCACAGGAGAATGGCTGGGATAATTATAATAGCTTTGACTATTGTGAAGCATTGTACTCATCATATGAGGTGGAGTTTCTAAATGCATCTTTCGTGGTGATGATCTATTAATTACAGATGGAGGAGGAGTGAAACCTTTTGCAGAACTTGGTTTATATGTAGTTTGCATTTGTAAACAATAACTTTGGCTATTACCTTTAGTTTGATAATGATACATTCTAGTAATAGCAACATCATCCTTTTCTAGAATATGTTCAATTTTTTGTTCTACTTTACCTTCTTCTTTAATACCCATATCTTCTGTAGTATTAATACGAACTTTTGTAACTTCTGTATATTCTGTCATTCCTACTTTGCTAACAGCTGTACTAGTTACGGTCCTTGAAGTATCTTTATTGGAACTCATGGAATGCAATTCACATCGTTCTTGAACAGTACATTCACTACCAATATTTTTCTCATCATTTGTCAGAACTTTTTCATTTTCTTCAACATTTAATTGATTGTGTTCATCCTGATCATCTGATACAGAAATTAATGGGGAATGTCTATTTTCAGATGATTTTGAAATATTGAAATGTGAATTTCTGAATTCTGTTACAGGTCTGTCTTCTAAATCATCCACAATAATGTTTTCACAAGTGTCTTCTGAATGACTAATACTTACTGTTGAATCACTATTGATATTATTAGAATCACTATTATCAGAACTATTTACAGAAGTTAAATCAGATTTCTTTTCATTTTTCAAGCCTTTCTTTTCATTTCTTTCTTTACGACTTCTTTCTAAAAGATAACTAGCTGCAAGAATAGCTTGGGCATTTAAATTAGCCATTCTTTTACAAGATCTAGTATCAATAATTTCTACATCATCCAATTTTCTTTTATGGTTTCTTCTTTTCCTAACTTTTTTCACTTTTTCTTCACTTTTTTCATTAAGTTTTGAACTCTGCTTCTCTTGTTTATCCCTGAATGAATTATTTTTATTGTTTGAATGACACATTCTTCGATCACAATAATCAGATTTACCCGTTTCAGAACCACAACCTTCCTCACTTTCATAACTGTCATTTCCATTGCCACGACACTCATTTTCATATAGGATATGTACTTTTGCTCTTGCATTTAAACTTGCCATACGATGGGCACGAGCTACAGGCCATTCATCTGAGGCACTATAAGGAAAACGTGGTCTTAACTTACGTTGTGGAGACAACATAGAATTTGATTTTTTGTCTAATGCAGAATTTTTGTTTCTAAGTAATTTTAAAGCTATAAGCTTTCTTGTTGATCTACTGTCCATTTTTCGTAGATGTTCATATGGTCTATTAGTTATTAGCTTTGAATAGTTTTTCATCTCTCTCTTCTATATATTTTAAAATTTATAATAGATTATTCATATAATTTTAATAATTCATAAATTTTATACTAGTTTCATTATCTTATTAAGTACAGTTTTATTTATCCTAATGATTATTTTATTTTAAGTAACCTATTATTTATCCATATTCCATTATTTTTAAATATTTCTGTCCTCATATCATGTTATAGATATCTCTTCTGGCACTATATATGTAATTCATGCTTATATATTTCACAATGCAATGAGTAGTTGGTACTTGAGATGGTTTCCTTCCAAACCAGAGCACAAAATCCATCTTTATATTTAGATTAGTAGAATTCATAAAATATGAAATTAACTTTTGGTCCTAAAAATTAAAATATATTAATTAATATTTAGATAACAAATAATTCATTAAATTCAATTGAAATAAATTTTTATAAAATCCTATTTAATTAATACAAACATTTTGGCCGGAGCTGTACATTAGTACAATAATATGTTTCCTAAAATAAATTTTAGTGTAAATCGTCAAAAATAAAACCAAAACTAACAAACAAAAATTAATTTGCTGTGAAATTTCCTTTTGCATTTTTGTTTTGATCAAAATAAAAATGCAAAAGGAAATTTCACAGCATATGACAGAGAGGAAAACCAGCTACATACATGATCTTTGATAGAAAAATCTGTTCTGAATAAGATGCCAAATAAATTAATGCATTTTAACTTCAAAATTTTAAAAAATAAATTAGTGAATGGCTTTGCTAGAATTTTCACATTTTCAAAAATAATTTATTTTTAAATGTGCCAGATTTTAGAGAGAATACCATGTGTATAAATATATTTGTTTATATTTGTCTAGCTACATCACCCATATTTGATTTATTACACTTTTTATTCATATCTTTGATTTATTTAATTTATATAACTATTATGTAATTATAAAATGATGTTAAATTTCTGTTATTTTTTAAAAATCTAATATAATTTCTTTAGAGCAACATATATTTAAACTATACTATATGCATTAAAAATAAATATAAATATTTAAATATTATAATTATAAATTTCAGGTGGTGGTATTACTTCTAGTCAAAGGTAACTTAATTTATTAATTCTTTGACTATTGTAATAATAATTATTAATACACTCTTATCTCGGTTTACAAGCATCATACATTTGTAGGAAACAGGTTGTAAATCAGGAATAAAATTAATTTATCAATAGATGGGAAAATGTTATACATTCCCAAGCTCAAAAATGTCAATTTTTAGTCAGATATGTCATAAACAATGGCAAAATTATGACAAATATTATTTGGACTTATGATAATTAATAATAATTAATGTTAATTATCATAAGTTCAAATAAAAAGGCAGTTTCCTTAATAAAAAGTTAAGTAGCAGCTGTATGGATGTATGAGAGACTTCAAACTGGAGGATCCAGGATTGAATTTGAATCCCATGCACAGTGACAACTTTAGAGTATACGACAAATCACCATTTCTCATCTTTCAACTGTTGGCTAATTCCATCATAGATGTAGCAGCCTATGGTGGGCTCTATGTCACCTCTCTAGCATAGTAATTTCTGACTGGAAAGTGATGAAAAATTTTAAAGTTTCTAATAAAACTTGATACCTGCCTTTGTTCCTCAGTTTCATAAAATATTGTTGGTGAGAAAACAATAATAAACAATAATTTACTATAAAAATTAAAAACCAATAATATATTCTTTTGAATGTTTAATCATGTATAAAATTTATAATATAAAAAAAACTTATTGAAAAAATATCAGTTCTTATTTCATCAAGAAATGGGAAATGCTTATACACCAGCATGTGAATATTCAGATTTAAATTATTTAAAAAAAAATTATATCTTTTATTCAAATTAGTAAAATATATTACATAATATATAGAAGAATAAATATTAAATATTTAAATTTATTGCTTATTTATTTAAATTTGGAATTTTCTATATATTCTTATATTTAGAGATTGGAAATACAAGCAATCCCCAACTTACATAGATCAAACATATGTAGATCTGTACTTGAGTAAGATTAATTTTAGTTACTGAAGTGGGTCTGAACCTGACCCCTCCTGAAAAAATTGGAGGTGTGGAATTTGGAATTGAATCTGGGTCCTCTAAGATGTTAAGTGATTGCTTTACCATGTTCTTATTCTTTAATACAGTTATTCTTAATGTTAAGTCTTTGTGATCCAGTAGTACTATATAATGTATGTTCTGACATACAGTTGATTCTTGTTATTCACAGTAATTACATTCTGCAAATTCTTTGCGAATACTGAATTAGCAACTGAACCATTGTGCCTATGGGAAATATAGAGTTAGGTTCCTGCAAACGTTTCTTCTCAACATTTTCATCCTTGTTTTGTGTTTTTTTTCTGTTTAAAGACACCTTATTTTATGTGTATTACAGTATTTATGAATAATTACAATATATGTAGTGTACAGTACTATATACAGCATTATAATTACAGTAATCTTTATTTAATTTTTTAAAACACTATGTAGTAAATAAAATCTTAGTTTTGATGGATAGTTGTTTGATGTGGCAACTGACACATTGTCTTCCCAAATTGCCAGCTTTATCTGTGTTGCTTTTTGCCTCAGATTTTTAAAAATCTTAGTATAAGGAATAAATGTGCAGGAAGTTAAGCATCTAAATTTGCCTAAATTTGAGGCTATGTTTAAGCATAGGGTCACATTATTCTATGGGACCTGCAGACGATAAGAACAGGCTTTCAGCCTACCTACGATCTATGGAGTGAGCAAGGATAAGTAATGAAACTTTTCAGGCAGAACAACACAGAGACTACAAGTAAGAGTAACATTTATAACAATGTATATAAATATATACATGTATATGTATATATTTATATTTTAACAATATATTTTTGCCACTCAGCAAAAATCTGCACATAAGCGCGCAAGTACTGTGAAAATCAAATTTGTAGTTACAAATAAATTTTTGCGAATATGCGAATACTGAGAATCAATTGTATATAGATTTGATTTGCATAGAGTTTTGCTGAACAGTCCACTTTAAGTTGGGGACTGCCTGTATTCAGAAAATAAAATATCTAAAAAAAATAATTGTATATATAATTAATAATAATAATTTGTGAAATTAATTAATTTTATTTGTACATTTCAGTGATAATAAAGCAGCTGTTAAAGAAACAGTTCTTCCCAATGAAATTTCTAGTTCTTTAGAATCATTTAAGTATGTTTGAATTATAAATTTTTCTTATAAGATAGTTAATTCTTACAGATTAAATTTAGTTTGTGTTTACATAGTGTGTATTATAACAGTGTTTTTAGCCTTTTTTTCTTTATAGATTTGCCTTTTTTATTATTTTATGTTAATACATCTCCCAACAGAAAGAATTAAATCTTTAATTATGTAAAAAATGGATATTTGTAATAGGTAAAAGATATGTTGTTATAAATTTTTGATAATCTTTAAAGTTAAAGAATGTAATCTGCACAGAAATTTCTAGAAAAAGTGGAACTATTGCTGTGTACAGTGGGTGATCTGTTAATGAATATAATTCATTCAAAGACTATGTTCGCTACCCGAATAGTTTGTTAACCAGTCATCGATTTATCATAGATTTTTATAGGAATTTGAATAATTCGTTCTGGAAACCCAAAAAAATAAATAAAAAATTATATAATTTCTTACTATGTTTATTTATATTGTAATAATAATAATAATAATAATAATAATATATACATACATAGTCTTGCATTTTCATCTATTATGTTTTTTCCCATTTGTGGGGCATTAAAGAATCTGTCCAATGTCAATAGCTTTTCTCTCTTCTTCAGGATTTTTCGGAAGTGATTAATAGTATTGTTGTTGTAGAAATCCCCAAGCCTATTGACCTCAACCTGATTTGGGTCTATTCTAAGACCAAAAAATTATAAAACTTCCTCTTACCTCCTTTAATAAATTTCTGATTTGTTTTAAGTTATCTCCAAGTTCATTTTAATCGGAAAAAGCCACTGTTCTCCCATCCTTACTCACAAGTCTATGAACATGCAAGGCCTAAGCCTGCCATTCCATCAGTCCGCAGGTCCCACAGTTTGTTCTTTAATGTGTTCGTTATCTGAATATGTGTTCGTTGTCCGAACACAAAAATCTTTTGCGAAAGCATTCATAGTCCAAACTGTTCGTTAACCGATCACTCACTGTAAAACAGATTTCAGTATTAGATTATGAAGAAGAAAATTAATGGGAAGTGGCAGTTGCAAGTTTTATATAAATTGTAAAATAAATTTTTGTAAAGAATACAAGTAAACATGGAATTAAGACTGAAGAGGGCATTATTGGCTGAAATGCATATCTAAAACCATGATTGCTTGTGTTATGTTTTAAGATTTTATAGATTAATTTTATATATTAATATTTGATATTGTCTATTGCATTAACTGTTGCAATAATAAAAAGGCAAATCTACAAAGAAAAAAGCTTAAAAAATTTTAAATTTATCTATATTCAAAGTCTCTATTCATAATAGAAGAAATTAGAAACATATTGAATTTAAAGTGAAATTCTAAATTCAATATGTAAAACCTAATCTATAATTTTTATTATATCTATAGTATATACCGGGGATGGCCAAACTTTATGTAACAGTGAGCCACAATAGGAGAATCTCAAATACTTGAGAGCCACAATCAGTTTCTTTCTGGATCACTGAGTGCCACATCAGTTTTTCTGGATAATCTTAACAATGGTTTCAAAAATTGTTTGTTATATACAGTCGAAGCCTGTTATTAGGAAGTCAAATATAAGGGAAATTTGGATAAAAGGGACAAATGCATCCGTCCTGGTGAAAAACCTATGTTTTGTGTGTATTTTTCGTTGGATTTAGTGGATTCGGATATAATGGAAAATTTGACTATAAGGGAGATATAATTTTTCATTTTTCTGTACTCTTCCTTGTGATGATCTACTTTTCATCCTGCTTTACCTCGGCCGGCCATCAGTGTAATTTAATTAAAAATAATAATAACAACATCAAAAGCCAATTTGTTGCTTTTTCTCACTCTATTCCCCGACCGCAAAATTTTTCTGTCAGTATTTAATAATTTAAAAATTAATGAATACAAATTAAATTAAAATTGTAGTTCATCTAAAAAGACAAAATCCATAGGTGGTGCTGTACCCTAAAAATGACACCACCTAATAATTTGTTATATAAGCTCGTAGAAGTTTTTTAGAGTTATACTCCAAGTTTATGAGATTAAATGACAGGATTTCCGCTTATTTATATGAGCAAATAATATCTAGTATTAATTATTTCCCATTTTATATATACCGCAGATATAAGATCCATAACTGGTAATCGAATAATTACACAACTCAAATAACCGATATTAAAACCGAAATAACAATTCTAGTTGAAAACTCTTCAATGTTTATTTTGCCCACCCGACGACGCATCGATTTGTTGTGCATTCGGATATAAGGGAAATCGGTTATAAGGGACAAAAAGTGTAGGTCTCCTCGATTCCTTTAGGGCTTCGATTGTATTTCACATGCATTTGTTTCATATTCATGCAAACTAATTTTTACAGTACATGAACAAATTACAAATATATTATTTTTTAAATTAAATAATATATTTGTAATTTCCAGAATAACTATTGACTTTCATGGTATGGAGCCACATGTGGCTCACAAGCTACAATTTGGCCACCATGGGTATATACTGTAGATTGCATTAAAAAAAATAATAAAATCCTAAACAATTTATTGATAATTTATTATAGTAAATTTTATATGTAATTAAAATTTTTTAAAATTTTCATTAGTACATTATTTAATACCTAAAGAAATAACTATTTTTATAAGTATGTATAAATTTTATCTTATCATAATTATTCTTCTCACTCTGAATGTAATGCATTGCTGAAAAATTATATATAAAGCAGATTCCTATAATTGATGCCAAAATTATCATTACTTTAAATAATAAAAATTTTAATGCATTCCTGAGAGTTATATAAAAAAAAATAAATTTCTTAAATAGAACACACATTCCAGAATGTCATTGATATTATAAAAACTTTTTAAATAGTTAACAAGCACCCAACGGGTATGCAGTGGGATCAAATTTAGATCATCATTTCAAAAATATGAATTTTTCACCAAAATATACTAAATTATTTAAAAAAGATAAAATTATTTTAATAATCAGTATCTGTAAGCAATTCCCAACTTACACAAATGGATCATTCAGCGAAGCAGTACTTAAATTGTATCTATATATGTTGGAGCAGACATTACAGTACTATTAAGTAACATAATAGTACTGTAATATCTGCTTCAGTATATGTAGATACAATTTAATTTAAGTTTTACCAAAAAAAAAAAACTTTAAAATAACAGATTTTTTTGGTAAGTGAATGTGATATTTTTAATATTTTTATAAATTAAAGCTAGCAATATTGAGTTAATGATAAAAATATAAAAAATTGGAAAAATAAACATTGTCAGCAGGCAGTGAATAATCTTTTGTTTATTATTTAAAACAGAGGATTATATAACAGAAAATAGTGATAAAATATATTCTAAGATTATATGTGAAAAGAATAAATTACAATATTTTAGTACATCTGTCTCAAAGATGAATATTATTTACAATTGCTTTTAACACGAGTTCAACAATTTTTACCAATCAGAAAATTGAAAAAATAATAGATTAATGAATTGGTATCTATATATAGGTGCTTAGGCATATGTGAATAGTTAGTCCTCAACTTATGATCACTCATATTTATGATGACAATGTCAACAATAAATTCTGTGACTGATCAATGCATTTGACAAAGAGTTTGAGTCCCTGACCAGTGGTCTGATATACAAAAAACATTTCTGACTTATTATGGTGGAGTTTGAACCAAAACCCATCATAAGTCAAGAGCTGCATCATAAGTGTATTTATTATTATATACATTCATTTTGTTTGTTACAATAAATAAACTGAAGTTCTTTTACAAATGACTTCCAATATATAAGTAACAAAGATACAAATGACTTCTAATATATGATGACTTGATCTTTGATTTCCTACATTTATTACTATTGTTTTCAAATATAGAGTGAGTCTTTGAAATTTGCATTCAAAATTTGAATTTATGATGATATAATATACATATGTTATCCTAAAATATAAAATACACGATGTTCTTCAGATTCATCAGCTGCTGAAATGTGTACATTCACCTATATCACTTTTAAGTTTATGATTATTTTTGTGCATTTTTGAATTATATTTGCTATCATTGAGATTGAAAAGTAAAAAAAAAAATGCAAGAGTACAACATTATAAATACAAGTTTGTGCTTTATTTTCAGTTTAATATATTTTTATACTTAATGTTTTTAAAGATATATATTTGAATTTTAGATAGTTTTTCTCAAAATTGAGTAAAACAATCTATAATTTTGTTTTTTTTTTTTTAATATAAAATGAATTTTTCTGAAATAGAAATGCCATTTTCAACATAGGCTTATGGGGAATAAACATTTGACTTTTGATGGACTTTTGATTTTGGAATCAATTAGGTATTAATAGTAGGGATCATTTGTGATTATATTTATTATTATTATTATTTTTTATTTTTTTTTGAAATTGTAGAGATGAAATAAAATAAAAATAACTAACACTGATCAAGAGAGAGAATTTTATTATAGAAATGTTTTATACAAGTAGAACAGCTGAAGATGTTATCACGAATAGATCTAAAATATTTTTATAATAAAATTTCTCTCTTAATCAATGGTAGTTATGTTTATTTTAATTTTTACATCAGGAAATACAATATGAATTGAATTATAGGGATGAAGTTTAATGTTTTTATTTATTCTAAATATAATTAACAATGTGATTTAAATAAATATTATTATACTAATCAAAATATTGACAGAATAATTCAATTGTTTTAATTTATTTACAGTAATTCATATATCTTTATATTTTCCTCTAATAAAAAATTACTTAAAATCTAAAAATATTTTTTAAAATTGGATTGTTGATGTTTTCTATAAATTCTTCTTAAATATTAATATAACCATCTTTAGTTTTGTTATATTCTTTAAATTTTATATTAGATAATTACAATATGACTTATTTGAATATTATATCATATTCACATCTATATATATATATATACATATTTTATTCCAGAAAATATGTTAAAGATCAAAAAATTATAAGAGAAGAAATAACAAGGGTATCCTCTAAGCCTATATTGAAAGTTCAAGAAGAAACTATTGCATTAAAACAAATGCTATCTATTGTTTCCAATGGTTTACAAAGAAATGCTGTAGCTATTGAAAAACTTAAACAGGATACAGCTCAGGTAAATTATAATGTTTGTTTCAATTTTTGTAATATGAACAATGTTACACAAATTAATCTAATTATAAATGCAAATTCAATGGTTTTTTTTTTTTTTTGTTAAATTTCTTATTTTCTATTATCAGTTTATTTATAATTTCTATACATTTTCATTTTTAATGTTTTGATCTTCTGCATTGTTCTGTACTTGCAATTGAAAATATTAGTTTATTTCTATTTTCTTTTCAATTCTGATTTAGTATAATAGTCAAGTATTATTAATCTAATTATGTATAATCTCAGAACATCAATTATTTGGCACTTGTAAAAAAAAATTTTTATGAATATATCATATAAGAGATTTATATATCATATATTAGATAATTACATAGTGCCGTGCGATGGCATCGATTGTAGATTATTAATCGATGGATTTTCATGCTGATGCATCAAACCATCGACAATTATAACAATCGATATATTTCATTGGTACCATCGATGGTGTAATTTTTCACTGTAAGAATGATTGCTAATAATTTATTAAATATTTTAATTTTGTAACGGCAGTCATGCTGAGTCGTTACACTAGATGTCGTCATCTCTACTTTCCAGGTGGGAATATCAGGAGGTCTTCATACATGCCTGAAAACGTACTTACAGGCTCCACTGGAACACCACAGAAGCAATCTTGTGCAAATTTAGTAACAACAGGAGAAAATCAATTCTAATGTTTGCTCACTGGCTTTAAAATATCTGTGTTCCAGCAATTTCTGTGTCTGCAGAACGGTTATTCAGCAAAGCAGGCATAACCATCTCCAAAATAGGAGCAGTTTAAAGCCAAAACATATGAATATGTATTTAGTTTTAAGTTCATTGTCAACAGAAGAAATAGATAATCTTGTACGTATTGCATTTCAATAAAATAAACGTTTGATTGATTGGACTTAGGAACATTTTTTTAGTTAGAAATACCATCGTAGAAAAATTGATTTAATTTTCTCTAACTATAGATGAATTTTAAAATAATCGATGATCGGTAGTTTCTTGGCCATCGCACAGCCTTATAATTATAAAGCTAAACTAAATCAGTTTTCTTGATGGACGATTCTAATAATAATTTCATATATAGAGTAGATAAATTTTTGGAAAGGTTACAGATAATTCTTGACTTTGAGTTAATTCTTTCTTGAAGTGAACTCATAAAATAAAAACATGTTAAGAATCAATTTCTTGTAGATGTAATTGTTAAAAACAGGAGTTCCAGACTTGACAATAGTAGAATTAAATAAAGGTCAACAAAATCAGTAATTTATGATGTAACAATAATTTATTTATGTAAAGAAATGAAAACATGGCCAATCAAGCAAATTACAAATAATAATGAAATTATTTATGCCATATAAATGTTAAAAAATTTTTATTCATTATTATTAACAGATAAGTACACGAGCTTTAACCCATTCAGATCTATTGACTTGTATATACCGGGTGGTTATAAAATAAGTATCTCTATTTGGAGCTGTCTGTAGCTAGAAGGAATAATCCAAATGAAACTGAAATCGGTACGCTTATTAATCGAGAAGGGGGAAGAAGAATGGAATAAAAAAAAACATTTCACAGATGACAGAGTAATAAGCCAGTATTTTCATATGGCGTGGCCTCCTCGATCCCCTGATATGACGCCATGCGATTTTTGAGCTTTGGGGTACTTAAAATCTAATGTGTACCGTGGAGGCGTCGCAAACCTCAATGACCTAAAAAATCGCATAACACAACATGTGCGAAACATCACTCCTGATGCATTGCATTCCACAGTTGAGCACGTCGCGCACTGCCTGGATTGTGTTCTCCAGCTTAATGGCCATGTGGAACCTGTACTTGATCGGCACCGCCATGCGCAAGTGTAATCACATTATCTGTAACATTTTTCAATAAATTAGGTATGCCATCCGGTTTTATGTTTTAATTCTTTGTTCTTGTATTACACATTACATTCAAAAGCGCCATCTGTCGGCAATTGTTGCGACTAATTTTTTTTTATTCCATTCTTCTTCCCCCTTCTCGATTAGTAAGCGTACCGATTTCAGTTTCATTCGATTATTCCTTCCAGCTACAGACAGCTCCAAATAGAGATACTTATTTATAACCACCCAGTACATCATGTGTAATTGGCATCTATCAACCATTGACATATCTACACATCATGGAATGGAAAACAATAAATAACGGGTTAAAAAAAATTCAATCCTGATTTAACTAATTCAGATGTTACAGATTGTTTTTTGTGCTTATTTGCTGAAAATATGTGCTTATGATAATGGTGTTTAAATATTTTAGTTGGCAAATGTTTTTTAAATTATGTTTTTATGAAAGTTATTTTGAATTTTAAAAAATAATATTAAAATGAAAACATATTTTAAATTATATGAAAAGAGAACTGAAAATATTTAGTTAATCTATTATAATTTATTTTTAAATATTTAAAGAATGATTACAGATAGTCCTCATTTATGATAGGATTCAGTTGGTTACCTTGCTGTTGTAGGTAGGTTGTCAGAACTTAAAATGCCCAAAATTTATGGATTTCTCATTTACATTATTGTAATAAATATAAAGAGCACAAAATTACAAGGAGCACATTCAAAAAAGAATACTTTCTATATTTCCTATTACTGAATCAGTGATTTGAATCCATCAAATTGTATTGACCACCAAAAAATTAACAGATTTTGTTACCACCATAAATACAAGTGGTCATAAACCGAGGACTACCTGTATATAAAAAACAACTTTTGATGTTTATTCGTGTTTTCTTGTGTGTCATTGAAGATTTAAATGTGACAGTGATAGTTTGTGAACATTGAAAGTAATAAGCATGGCAAGTTAGAAAAAGTTGTTTAGATTAATAATATAAAATTAAGATTTTAACAAATAATTAAATAAATAAACTATGCAAAATAGTTTATTGTTTTGACAGGTTTACGATATTAATCAGCAAAGTTAAGAATAATAATATGATGACAGATTCAGTATATATAATTACAATAAGTCTTAGTATTGATAAATTTAAAAAAATAATTATGAATCACTAAAGCAGAATCACACACACACTTCTGCACCAAATTAAACAGTTAAGAATACTGCATACTGTGCATTGGGTCTAACAGAGCTGTCCTCAATGCTTTAAACTCACCCATATTCCATTGGTATGACAATTAACAATAACAATGTGCGTTCCTATCTAATATCATTTTGCACTATTTATCTGTGAGCTAGCCCCAAGTATGGTACATGTGATGATAAATATATATTTTTGTGGAAAATAATTTTTATATTTTAATACTAATTTAGATTATCAAAAAATAATTTGTTATTTAAGATACTTTTTGTCAGTGCATAATTTGATTTGTTTGAAAAAATTATTGATAGGGCCTGGCCCTTCTGGCCCCTTATGACAAGTCCAAATTGATTATATTCAAAATATTATTTTGAATATAATTAATATTTGAAATACAGTATAATCATATAAAATTTAAAAAGTATTCAATTTTTCAAAAAATTATATTATTTAAAGAATGAAAAGTAGACAAAAATAAAATTTTATCAGAAATATTTTAATTTTTTTGTCATCACATATATTACATATCAAGGCATGAAAAGCCTATCAAAATGACTATTATTAAACATAAAATTCAGTGCACAGTATGGTTTTCAGAAAGTCAATAATCCAAGTTCAAAGGAACTACTGAACAATCTACAGGAACCAACTACCAAATTATGCATAATGCCATTATATAAACTTAACTAATGCATAAGAATTTTCTCTGAAAAAATAATTTTCTTCACAGAAAATTGTGATATGCAAGTTTTCTAATGCCATTCTTTTTGAAATTAGTTTAGTTCAAACAAATATTACTATAATAATATGATGATGCTATAACAATACAATGAAATAAGAGAGAAATTTTGCTTTTGCAAAAATAGGTTTAGTTATAAGAGAGACTGGTAAGAACAGAGCATATGATATATCATAATTTATAATTATATAAAACAAAAAAAATACTGTTACAAAATCTGCAACTGGTACTTGTAACTTTCTATACTAAATTTAAAAACCAAATATTTTATTAATTTCTATTTAATTTTGTAGGAATTGAAAAATGCTGAAATAGCACAAAGGACTAAAGATACACCACCTACACTTCAATATGAAAACACAGCACCTGTTGAGTAAGTAAAAGAAGTAAGGGTATTTATGTTAAATTTATAAATTATTAAATTACAAAATTTATTATTTTACTTTATTAGAATTATTTTACTTCATAATTTAAAAAATGCTATCTTTTTTTTCTTTTTCAATGAAAAGAATTTTAGAATTCTAAAAATTAAAATATGCAAGTATTTCTTGTTTTAGTAATGCATAATTTCTTCCCACTTCTTATTCAATGTAAATAATTCAGCTCAATTATCAAAAGTGGAAAATAAATTTATTAAACTTGAAGATCTTTCAGCTTTATTAAGCCATCTTCAGCACAACGTATCAAGAATAGCTTATAAAGCAGAAAGATCTTCAAGTTTAATAAATTTATTTTCCACTTTTAATAATTGAGCTGAATTATTTACATCTCTTGATTTATTAACTGACTATGAATTTTTGTTTTAATGAACTATACAAAGATTTATTTTTTTGATTTGTGAAAAAAAATTTTCATTCTGGAAACAAACAATTTCATCTTTAGTTAGTCATCCATTATGATTTGTTAAAATCAATCAGTGATTGTGTTTTTCTCTATATAATAATTTATAATCTGTAATTTATATCTGAATGAATTTTTCTTGCATGCTGAGTTATATTATTTTGATAAAAAAAAAATTCCTGTATTGAAATGTTGATTACCAATTTAATGAAATGAATAATTAATTGTTTTTATAATTTTCTTGCTTATAGTCAGCACTAATTGTGTCAGATATATTTTTATATCAAATTTACTATGTATACCATTAACTTTACTTCTATCTAATTAATCCCTCTAATTGCTTTATAATAATTTGTCTGACAATTATTAAATAGCAATTAAAGGAATTATTTTGCAATACATATGCCAAACAACTTTTAAAAGTCTCTAGTTTGATTTCAGACCAGGACAAGTTCTATTTTTAGATAAGGAAAAATTATAATTTAGTTCTTCTATTAATTAATAATTATCTTAATTCAAATTAATTTAATCATTAATTAAACAGTCTATTCTAAATTATCATTAGGGTTTTATTTGGAATAGCATTGGATCATTATTTATATAATCAATAGTGATTATTTTATGTCTGATTTCAAATATTTTGATTTTTTTCTTTAAGTAATCACAAGGCGGCGTGCAACAAATTGGTGTGGAAGATGTTGTGCACTGCATGCAGTTCTTGGAACATCTGAATGGTGATCATAGTGAACTTCATGTTTTAATTAACAATAAATGTTGGCATGTATTGTTTAGAAACTTGATGTGTGCTGTCTCATTTGGCAATTATACATTCCTTAATCACATATTCTACATTTCTGCAGTGCCACAGTCCCCCTGTTGGTGACTTTTGGTACTAAATTTGTTTTCTTTCGAAATTGAAACAGTATGTTCCACTGTGTATGTCCACCGAATTTTGCAACATTTCATTTAATACATGATGCGCTATAGGGCTCTGAACACCTCACATTATTTTATGGCCACCCAGTATATAATTATTTTTATAATTTCTATTGAAATTATAATTTGAATATTTAAGTGTCTAAAAATTTTTTATTTTAAAATGAAATTCATTATTTAAAGATGTAAATATTTTTATAGATATTTTCAGAAGTTAGTTACTAAATTTGAAGGACAAATGCAATTATACCGTCAGCAAATTGAACAATTAGAAAAGCATTTAATATCAATGTCACAACCAGCTGTCTTAACACCACAAGGTATGAGAAGAAATTATTTTATATATTATTTAAATTTTATTTGTTTGAAATTCAAAATACTTAAAATATCATCTTGGAAGTTTGCAATATTGAACCCTCTTTCCAAATAGGATTTCTATATCTTTGGGTTTCTAGAATCAAAATAATGTCATTCATAACTATGGTTTCTAGCGCTATTTGTAGTAATTAAACATTTCCATATTAAATAAAACTTTAATATTAAAAATGTTTTCAACTGATTTCTCGGTCCTCCTCAGTTGATTTACAAAAGAATAAATGAACATTTGTAAAACTTTTTAAAATTGATTAATTTATTAGTAAAAATAATAAATTATCATATAACTATTTCATAAATTATTTACAAATAATGGAATTCTGCTTTTTCTGATTCCAAATACAGCTGACCAAACATCCAATGATCAGATATCTAGGTTTAATTTTATTTTGAATTATTCTTATTATAAAAAATACAAAATTATATTAAATAAAGGCTAAAAATGTATCATAATCATCATGAATTTTGAAATGAATTATTCCTACAATTAATTAGAATAATACAACTTTATGTAAAAAATTTTGATATGAAAAATATTTTAAAAATTATCTTTATAATTTAATCTACAGTACAATATTATGACTTTAATTTAGAAATATTTTAATGATAGAATATATCATATGCTATAATGAGAGTTAAGTATATTGTCTATAATATTGCTGTTGTGTATCTCTTGATACCAAAATTGTTTTAATAGCTATCATAATATGATGCAAACTGTAGAGATGTTTTCTATCTCTTGTCTTAGAGTGCATAATTATGTAATCTAATGCTTAATTTTGCCATAATAATTATATAATAATTTTTGCAGATAAATCAGCTTTTATAAAATTCAATTTATATAATATATATAGTTATGAAGTTATGAAAAAATAAAATAAAAAAAAAATGCTTACACTGTTAGAAAGAGAACAAAATCTATAATAAATATTGAATATAACAAAAGATTTTGACAAAAATTAAGCAAGATTTTAATTTTTTAAATTTTTTGCTTATTTATTATAAAATATAGTTCTAAAATATGATTGATATTAACAAAAATAATTTTATTATTGTTCTAAATAAGTTATCCCATATTCCATGATGATAATATGCATGTTATAAAATATTATTTAAATTCTGAAATAAATTAAATATTATTTAAATGCAACGTTTATGTAACTTCAGCATGCCTAATGTAAACTGAACCCTCTGGCCTGAAACAGCCAACATTTTTTGATCAAAACACCAGAAATTAAGTCAAATAACAAAGAGGTATACAAACATAGCATGCCTAATGTAAACTGAACCCTCTGGCCTGAAACAGCCAACATTTTTTGATCAAAAAACCAGAAATTAAGTCAAATAACAGAGGTATACAAACATAAATAGGAAGTAAACTGTGATAATTTAAAACAAAATTTATAAGGAGATTGGAATTTAGTTTTCTAAAAGACACAATTAAAGATTGAAATGAGAGAAAATAGTAATGGCAACACTAGGCTAATATTTTTTCAAATGCTTTGTTTGCTTCTGAAATGAAATTGTTTCTGTAATATTGGTAGATATTATAAGCTTTATTCCACTTTGCTTTCTTAAAAATTATTGATTATTTATTTATTTTACTTTCAAAGTTACAAATACTTAAACCAAATTAGGAGTACTTCAAAAAAGTTTTCATAGTACTGTGCAAATGAATACTATTAATGTTATATTAATAGTATTGATTTTTATTATTTGATATTATTAATATAATATTTTTTATTGTATTACTTTGTTATTTATGAAATTTCAGGTGAGATTTTTGCATTTTTATTGCAATTTTCAAAAAATATTCTTTCATGACAGGCCATAATGAAATCAATCTACAAATTCAATGAAATAGAATTGTGGAAACATATCAAATTACTTTTTTGTATTGCATGTTAAAATTTTTTGAAAAATACTATTAATTCATTGCATTTCACATTATTGTATACTCAGCATAAATCTTTAAAATCAAAATTTTAATGTTATATGAAAGAATTTGCATTTTGAATTATATGGCAATTACAATATCTGGTACTTTTTTTGAAAGCTTATATTAGTCAGAATTGTGTATCTTGTAATTGTCAGTACAATGTTGTCTATTAGATAATTAAATTATTTGATTTCAAGAAATTTTCAACATTTTTGTAAATATCATTGATCTCTCATGATTATCTTAAAAAAATTCATTAATTTATTTTGGATTTCTTGAATAACAATGGGTGAATAATAAAATAATAGAAATGTAATGACTAATAGTGTGTGTAATTTTTATGAATCCTTTTTTTGATCCATCAGTAGCAATTGAAAATAAACAGGATTTTCAATCCAAAATTTAATTTGCTCAATGTCATTTAAATTAACTTGGGATAAATGTTTAACGATCTCTTCTGCTTTGATTTCTCCAAAATGTACTTTTTTACTGTAATTGAATCACCATACATCTTATAGTTTAATTTTATTCCACAGTCAGTACTTACATAGCTATAATAATGACTAATAGCATGATAAGTGAATCAAAATTAA
Source organism: Olivierus martensii (assembly GCA_000484575.1). Lineage (NCBI taxonomy): Eukaryota > Metazoa > Arthropoda > Arachnida > Scorpiones > Buthidae > Olivierus > Olivierus martensii. Next base: position 22,810 of record AYEL01058908.1, on the reverse strand, counting down.
ATTTGGTTATCTTTAGTTTCTTCAAATGCACTTTTTATGAAATATTACTAAATTGTCATCTTAAAGGTTTGTAATAAAATGCTGAGCCACTAAATCTAAATGCTGTCACAAATATTAAAAATCACTGTTTTTCCATCCTATTTTTTGTAATATTACAGTGGCACAACAGATGTATTTCCATTTTAGTCATCTTTTCACACACAATTCTTATAACTTTTCATTATTGAAAGTTATTTGATATTTCTTTTTTTTGATGGTTTTCATATTTTTATTATTATCTCTATCAATTCACTTAATTTTATACTATAAATTGAATAATTTTATTAATTATTAGATATGAGTATCCTTGGTTTACAAAAGCTAATGGGATCTTAAAAAGTGTTTAAAGGAAAATTCATAAATTGGAAACTCATTTTCATTAATTCCAATATAAAAATTTTTAATTGGTTCTTGGATACCAGAAATTGCCAGTTTATCTATTGATGTTAAAGCATTCCAAAAGCATTAATATAAATAATTATATAGACTATAATGCAATCATTTATAATAGATATTACTTCCATTCAATTTTGAATTTGAGAGCTGCTAATTATCAAGTGATCTTTGAATTTTTGTTTCATAAGGCAATAACCATGCGGTTTTATTTATTAGATAAAATTTTCAAATTTTCATCAAATATTGTCCTTAATTTGCAATTCTCAAAAATCTTTATTCTACTTAATTATTGGCAAAAATAAATCCAATTTTCTGGAAGTTAGTATTGATGTTTTTAATTCTATTTATTAAAAATTAATTATAGATTTTATTATGGTAATTATTTTAAAAAACTAATAAAAACAAAACAGTTTACTTTTTTAAATAATATCATTGATTAGATTTGACATCTTCCAATAAAATAATTAAATATCGTTATTTTTCAAATTTATGGATAGAAATATATTAGAAATTTATATATCTGAAATAATGTATAATTATTGTTTTATAAAGTTAAATAGTGTTATATAGTTGCAAAACTTTTGGAAAAAGGCAAATGGATATTCATTGATATATGCAAAGTGCTGAATTTGATACCTGATCCTTTAGTAAAAGGAAAAGTCAATTTTGTCTTAAAATCAGTGGTACATAGAGTAAATTTTATATATCTGATAAAATCAGCTATATTTAATTTGCTATTTTACAAATACAATTTAATGAAGTAAATAAATAAGAAAATCATTGATTTAAACAAATTATAGTAGATAATTGATTGATGATAAAACAGGTTTTTTGCATACCAAAATGTATAAATTTAGGCTCTTTATTAAATTGAATATTTGTTAGCCAAGGATTTATAAACTGAAAGATATCTATATATTAATCTATTTAAAAAAGTTTTCTCAAACTTGTTTGTTGTTTTTGTTTTAATGCCTCAATATTAAAATATGAATGCTACAAAGTCAGGTTAAAAACCAATGTACAAAGACAAGTCATCAATATAGCTGCAAATTATAAATTAAATCAAAACTTTATACAAGACTTGTTCTATTGCATACTAAAATTTCTCTAATCCCATATGGCCAATCTTGTTTCTGGAAAATGAATAAGCACAAGCGATGATTGTATGGTTTTACATGCATAAATGCATTGTGTACTATTTATTCATTTCAGGTTATAGCCAGTATTATCAGATGTCCATAAATTTAGACATTTCATCAATTAATTAAATTTTTGGATTGATACAAACTAAAAAAACAACGATGATATGATTAATGTTATACTACAGTGGTCTCCTGATTAACTGGTGTTCCTATGGGACCATATCTCAGACTGGATAAATGAGTGACCAGTTAATCTGAAAACATATGCAAAATGCTGCCGTAGGTTGTAAATTAAATATAGGCAGTCCTTGACTTACGCAAGTGGATAGTTCTGCAAAACGTTATGTAAGTCAAAAACTTATGTATGTTGGAGTATACATTATACAGAACTAGTATATCATAAAGACATAACATTAAAAAGAATTATATTAAAGACTAAACACACATGTCAAGTGGTAAAGCAGTCACTTATCATTTCTTGGAGGATCAGAATTCAATTCTGACTTGAGTCCCACATCTTCAGTTTTTCAGAAAGGATCTGGGTTCTGGTTTTCAGTCATTAATACTAACCTTACATAAGTACATATATTGGATCTACATCAGGGATGCCCAACCTTTTGGCTTTCTTGGGCCACATTTAGAAAAACATTTTCTCAGGTTGCACATAAAATATCCTAATTCTAACTATAATTATTAAGCAAAAAAGTTACTAAATAATGTACAATATATAATATTCACTTGCCAAATAAGCAAAAATGTTCGTAAAAATAATGTACAATATATGATATCTACTATGACAAATAAGCAAAAATGTCATAACTTAAAATCTTTGACTTCTTTTCATTCAGAAATTTTTTAAAATCATTGAACAGGCCAAGAAGTTTTAATCACTGAAATAAGAAATATTTTAGAAAATTAAAACAGGAAATGTAGATAAGTATTTAAATAATAAAAAAACTTCATTATTTTTAATACAAAAATGAAACAGATTTTTTTTATTAGTGAGATATTTGATCATTATATGGCAAATTTCAAAAAATAAAAAATAAAATAAGTAGAGTCTCCATAATCCAACACACATGGTTCTGGGGCTGTCGGATTATTGGATGTTCAATGACAAAATGGAATTACACAAACAAATACACTCAGTTTATTAAGACTTTCCTCTCATTGCTCTTGCTGTTCAAATCTTTCACAAAAACCCTTAATTTTATCCTGATTTTTTTAATATCATAAATGGTGGCTTGTCCAATACTATAAACGAAGCCAAATCACTAAACTTTTCTCCAAGTCAAGTTTTTTAATTATTTCTTCCTTTTAGACCACAGTCAATATATTTTCGTTTTTCATTTTTTCCTTTGTGACATTATGTAAAGATAAACAACAAACACTGATACAGTAAAAACATTATGTAAAGATAAATAACAAACACTGATACAGTAAAAACACTATTTTACAGTAATCAGTGTACTGAACTTAAAAATTAGTCAGACTATAAACCTGAGCAATGAACGAATTGCGACTGACAATTTGTTTATGCCAGTTTCTCTTTCTCATATATCGACAAGTTGTGACCATGTTTGTGATATGAAAATTTCACATGGGTGGTGCGACGGTTCCCAGAGTGTTGGACTACTGGAATGTTGGTCTGGAAAAGGGACAGACTACAGAGACTCAACTGTACATAAATATCTCAATGTTTTAAGGAAGTTTACAATTTTATGTTGGGCTGTGAGTAAATTATATTCAAATCTAGATATTTACTATAATAAACCAGATATTAAAGATAGGAAACTAATGCTGAAATCTCCAATCAAAAGCCAGAGATATAGAAGCCCTATCCAGATAACCAATCTAATGTTTAAAAGAAAATCCATCTTCCTTCTCAATCCTGATAGCCATGATCTACATAAAGGAATTGTTGCATAAATCAGGAATTGGTGGTAAATAAATATATATGTTGTATCATAATGCACAAAATACAACTTGCTTAATATTCTAAAAAATAGTAGTTCAAAACAGCTCTTTAGCAAGCACAAAAACTTTATTTTGGCATATGGCATTTCCAAAATAAAGTTTTTGTGCTTGCTAAAGAGCTGTTTTGAACTATTTTTAGAATATATGTTGTATAAAAATTTTATCAAACATTTGAACAAAAAATCTGGATGGATCTCAATGACTAATCAAGATGGTTTATCCACATATTATCAGTAAACAAGAATGGAGGGGCTTATGTAAAACACATTTATTTAAATGAGAAAAATCCTGATTTAAATTCATTTTTTGATGCAAATCATGCTATTTTTTCGTAAGAATTTTAATAATGATGGAATAATTATCTTGATGAGTATATCTTATTGCAGCTTGCTTTCTTTTTTCTGAATAACTTATTCTTTTTATGCTTTTATCTTTGCTCATAGCTCAATGAAAATATGACTAACTAAAGCAAGACCAGATGAGGGGATCTACTGTTCAATTTTTACAATGTATTTTGTCCATTTGCTTTCATGATACTTTGGATTTTTTAATGCCAGATGGCATTGAAAGCAATATTTTTAAAAATTATTTTCAGATTAAAAATTATATTCAAATCAAGATATGTACTATAATAAACCAGATATTAGAGAGAGAAAATTAGCTTCTCAAAATCAAGTGTGGTAAATATTGGGTCTCCTATTAGCTTTGTTTCTTTAAGTTTCAAAGGAAAATTCTATAAACAGAGAAAATTAGCTCTGAAATTTCCAATCAACCAGATATATAGAAACCCTATCCAGATGACCAATCTAATGTTCAAAAGAAAATGCATCTTCCTTCTTAAATTTTTTTAAACACACTAAATTTAGCCTTAGAGAGTTAATCTCATTTTTTGCATGTGACGAAAACGTGCTTTTTTTCATATGTTTTTCTTCACATGAGCAAAAAAACGACATTACTAGACATGACTGATAACTATTTAATTTAAAAAAGTATTAAATTTGTAATTTTTTCATTTATTGTGAAAAGTAGTATACATCTATATGAAATAAACGCATATGAAATATATAATAAGCAATTTTGAAACCACTGTTAATATTATCAGAAAAAACTGATGTTGCTCTCATTACCCAGAAAAAACTGATTGCAGCTCTCAAGTATTATATTGTATAGCTACATGCATGGTTTGAAGTGCCATTTTTATGATTATTTAGCATTTATGTATTGCAATTGATGTTCATATTTTGTTTTGTTGATACTTTATACTTGAAAAGACTTGTAAACTGAGTACCCTTACATAAAATAGAAAGCATAACTTTAGGAATTGGATAAGCACTTTACACACTATTGCACTACTACAGGTTTTTATTTGTTCTTAAGAACTTTGTACTGTCTTGCATTTCATCTATTAACCCTATAATGCCCAAATTAGCTGTTATCAGTAAAGAAAACTTTTAATAAGAAAATCAACATTCTGTACACATTTAATATAAACAATTTATTTTCAAAAATTTTTTATTTGATACATAAAAAATAATAATAACCTAAGTGTTTCTTATTTGATATCATGGGATGTAAAGGGTTAAGGTTTTATATTAAAAAAAAAAATTATTTTTATTTTTAGGAAATGTATTCAAATTCAACAATACATAAAATCACAATTTTCTCTTCCAATCTCATTATGTTGTTTTCTCTTCTTTGGATCAATTAAAATCAGATGATATATAAACCTGGGATTATCTTTAAATTTTAGCAGAAAATTGTTAATGCATCTAAAGAAAATATTTCTATGGGAAATTATCGAAAAATATTTAGAATTTGATTTAGGAATTTCACTCATTAAAATCTTGAAGTAAAAAACATTACAGAGTTAATGCTATTTTTGTATATACTATAATGATAAAAAAAATAAGGCTACATACTATAACAAAAAAATCTTACATTAACACCCACAATTGAAAATAGATTGATTGATTTTATTTTATGGGTAGTTTATGACATTGGGATGTATTCTAGAAATGGCAATGTATATTAAGTCAATATGAATGTGTTATATTGTTCCATCTATTTACATGATATTCAAGAAAATATATCCCCTTAAGAGCAATTGTTTGGACTTGTGAACTAACTAAACTGTTCATTAGAAATAAAACCTAAACAACTATATACAATTGTAATGATGTACTACTATGCACACAGTTTTAATGGATCATAAGGGTGTGTTTTTGTTTGAATTAGTGAGTGATTTGTATCTATTGGACATGAATTTGTTGATTGTGTAGATATTATTTGGCAGTTTTTACATAATGTATCAAACAATTAAAAGATTTCTTACTGATCATAAAATAATTTTCTGTTTTGATCATTTTATGACATTGGATAGTCATCATCAATGTAAAGCATTTTTAATTCACTAAATGTCATTATTTATCTGTTTTAGTTTAATATAATTATAGCATATTGATTTATGAAATTTCCCTTTTATTTATTGGCTCTGTGTCTGTACAGTATCATCAAAAACTCATGTAAATATCATCTGGTTTGAAGAAAATTCACATATGATCTACTAGAGAAAGAAGCTTATTGAAATTGATCCAAAGAAGTCCAATATTATTGATGCAATAAAAGGAAAGATTTTCACTATACTTTAAAGCAGGGGTGTCAAACTCACAGCCCGTGGGTTACATGCGGCCCTCACTGTGATTTTTTTGTGGCCCCAACACTCTTAACTAAAATGAAAATGAGAACAATATTTTATGAGATAATAGGAAGTAACTCTCGCTTCGTAGCTACGTCATATACTATTACACACTAGTTTGATTTTAATGAAATGTAATTGCACGAAATTTTTCGATTGGCCTTATCGATGTATATGTACAGATGACAGTGATCTTTCAGATCGGTGACAAACTAAGTGTTTTTCTACAAGAACTACATCGTTTTGTGCGAAATTTCTACCAAAAAACAAAAGCCATAAATGAGAACCTGTATTTTTTTGGATAGAAAAATACAATAATCAAGTTCCAAACAATCCCTCTTTGAAGGACGTGCTAATGGGCTTGTTAAAGACTTATTTGTTGTGTTATTAATTTATCTAAAAAATGTAAATACTTATAGATATTTGATTTTTTTAAATTTAATGGTAAGCTTTTGTTTTTATGGATATTTTGAATTTTTAAAATTTTAATGGAAAGCTTTTGTTTCTATACAGAAAATGTGACTTTTAATGCTTAATAGAAAATTAAAGATTGATAATGAGAAATTAAATTAAAATCGCACTAATCGAATTCGCGCTATTCGAAGTCGCGCTAATCGAGGCCTATCTGTATTGCATCATTAATTGCTCATATTACATCAACCTCTTACAGTAAGCTCTCTTGGATTATATAATATGTTATTGATGCTTTCATTATATAATAGATAGCTGTAAATAGAACAAACATATGATGCATTTAATATAGACACTATGTAACTTAGATTCTACATACGTAGATCCATTCTTAGATAGTAATTCCTTAACTTACAAAAAAAAATCTACTGATTGAAGTAGATAGATATATATCACAGAGATTAGAAAAAATGTGTTGCATGGCAGCATATTTTCATGCATTTTCTCCAATTTTATTATTTATCTTATGTGCATTTTTTTGTGTGTGTATTCAGTTAGTTTTAATTAAGTTACCATATTGTGAATGGGATATATTGTATCTAGTGGTGCTCACTTTTAGAGCCATCACGGGTTGGCCAACACCCGTGATGGGGACATCAACTGGAAGGTTGAAGAATGGTATTCAATGAGATAGGCCCATATCTCCTGAAAAACTGGAGTTGTGAGACCTGGATCCTCCAAGCTGGTAAATGATTGCTTTTTCATATGGCCATCCAGCCAACTTATGTGCTTATTTTTTAATATAAGCAAAGGGGCATATTAAGTAGGATATATGTATGTTTTGACTTACATAAGTTTCACTGAACAATCCACCTGTGTAAGTTGGGGAATTTCTTAGTGTTTTGGTTGGAGTGTGATAGTGTAATGGTGGTTATGATTACTGTTGGTATAATGGCTAAATTATCACAACATACTTCAAAAGAAAAGTATAATTACTGCTTTACACGCTACAGATTATTTAATACATGAAATAAACTGAGAAGTCAATATGTATTCAACACACATATAATTCTTCTAAAAATAGCACTTAACAGCAATTGAAAACAATAATTTAATTTTATTGTAATGTTTTTGGTTGATCAACAACCATATTTTCAACTGCTGTTGAGTGCTATTTTTAGAAGAATTGTGTGTACTCTGTTTTCAGCAGTTAAAATATTAGTATTCAACACATGAATCCATATTGAGAATTGTAATACTGTCATATTGAGGAAATATACTAGGAAAGAATTTTTAGTATATTATTCTTTAATTACATCAAAAATGAAAAATCAAAATTAGTTGTGGCATTGCATATTTGATACATGTTTTATTTCCTATATTTAAAAAGCAGTGATTTTCATACATTTTGAAATTATGCTAAACAGGCAGTAAAAAATTCAAAACTATTTTAAATATATTTATTTGAATTACTGACAATAAAATATAAACTTAGTTTTAAAAACCATATTTAATTTAGAATTTTTAGGAATTTAATACAGCATTTTCTACATTTTAGAGATAGCAGTGATTTTCATACTCCTTTTTTAAAAAGTTAATTAATGTGAATATGCATAAATTTCCATTCTACTCTCAACAGGAACATAAAATACATTCTGCCTACAAATATAACAAGATGAGACTTTTCAACCATCAAATGTATTCTGCAGTTATTCTCCTCTTGTAAAGCCAGAGGCATTCTGAAGGCCTTTCCTTCAGTGCAGTTGCAAAACTTGTTGGAAAATCAAAGTCTACCATTCAATGTATGATTAAAATGATTATAACAGAAAGAAAAACTACAACCCAAAAAATAAAATTTTCACTAAACATGATTTGAAGAACTTGAAAGTGGCATATGCTCGACTTAAACAGAAGAATCAAAGAATTGCTATAAAATCACTGAAAGAAGAAGCCACACTTCCTGGTTCTGTATGGACAATCCAAAGGCAACTTTGTTGTCAAAAAGTTTAATTATGGAAATGTAGACAAAGAAATTCTTCTGACCAAGGAGCAGACTGCAGAATGTATTTGTTGTTGCCATGAGTAGATTGCTTCATCTCATCCCTGTTCCAGAATACTTTTCAGTGATGAAAAGAAGTTCTGCTTACAAGGAGACAGCAAAACTTGTATGGGCCAATTTTTGATAATTTCCGTAAATTTGATTCATTTCCCTCTGTGTCATTTCCTAAAGTGAGCATTGCTGCTTTTGTCTCTTTTATGAGATAACCCAAATTTAAATTTTGGCACATGAATGACACCTTTAGAAAAAAGCTATTTTGTTGTGGCTTTGGTGGCTATTTTTGGGGTTGGGCCACTAGAGTGAGTGCCTTTGATGCTCGAAGTCATAAGTTCATATCCTTGCTCTGCACTTTTTTGATAAAAATTTTAGTTATAAATATACAAATAAAAAATAAACAATTAGTAATTTATCATAGATCAGATCAGATCACAAAAATTAAAAATTCAAAATTGACTAGCTATTTCAGGGGTGTCAAACTGGTGGCCTGCAGGTCGCATGCAGCCCTTGATGTGATTTTTTGTGGCCCAACGCTCAACTAAAATGAAAACGAGAACAATATTTTATGAGATAATAGGAAGTAACTCTTACTTCATAGCTATATCATATACTATTATACACTAGTTTGATTTTAATGAAATGTAAATTGCATGAGATTTTTCGATTGGCCTTATCGACATATACGTACAGATGACAGTGATGTTTCAGGTCGGTGAAACAGACTAAGTGCTTTCCTGAAAGGATTATATCATTTTGTGCAAAATTTCTTACCAAAAAACAAAAAGCCATAAATGAAAACCTGTATTTTTTTTGGATAGACAAATACATTAATCAAGTTCCAAACAATCCCTCTTTGAAGGACAAGTATAAAGGACATGCTAACGGGCTTGTTAAGTATTTATTTGTTGTGTTATTAGCTTATTTAAAAAATGTAAATAGTTATGGATACTTGAATTTTTAAAATTTTAATGGAAAGCTTTTGTTTTTATACAGAAAATGTGACTTTTAACGCTTAATAGAAAATTAAAGTTTGATAGCAAGGAATTAAATTAAAAACACGTATAATTAAAAGCAATTATATAGTAATTATATATTTTTGTAATATGTTCATTTGATTACACAATATTTTTAATTATCCTATCTATATTTCTGAATTCTTATTCTAAAATTTGTAAGAGTGTCGTGGCCACATCACATTTAAAATTTTTTTAAATGTGATGTGGCCTGCGACAATCTTTCAGTCTCATTAAATGGCCCTTGAATTAAAATGAGTTTGACACACCTGAGTTATTTTATTTGGTTGTTATGAAAAAGAAACATTGTCATCAAAATCTTCAGCATTATCTTCAGTTCAAATAAAATTTACTCATTAGATGAAAAGAATAAAATTAAATCAAAACATTTTATCCAAGGGTATCAAATGAAACATGATAGCCAGTTGCTGCATCACAATTGCAGCATATTTTAAGTTGCGCTAATCGAGGCCTATCTGTATAATTAAAAGCAGTTATGTAGTAATTACATATTTTTGTAATATGCTCATTTGATTATACAATATTTTTAATTATCCTATCTATATTTCTGAATCCTTACTCTAAAATTTGTAAGATTGTCATGGGCGACATCACATTTAAAAAAATTTTAAATGTGATGTGGCCCGTGACAATCTTACAGGCTCATTAACTGGCCCTTGAATTAAAATGAGTTCCTTGCCTGCTTTAAAGCAAAATTTTCATAAATACAGTAGCACTATTACATCCACTGGAGATAAGTTCTGAGGCTCTCCATGGATATGTGAAATCATGTATAGCAGTGAACATTCTATATTGCATATACTGTATATTCCTATGATAAAGTTTAATATATTACAATGTTTATCTGATGATATGAAAATGTGGTAAATAATGTAGGCATTGTGAGGTAGTGTTAGGCTACCATTGACCTGCTGCATCATCAGAAGGATCATCTGCTTCAAGTGATCTTGGTTCAAGTGATGGCAATATTGATTGTTGGATTTCATGAGCAGTCAATGTCGATAATTGGGGATCCTCGATATTTTGAAAGTTTTTGCTAAAACCTTTTGGAAGAACATTGTAATCAGAAGTTACTGTTTCTTTCTTTTAACTCATAAAAATATTACTGTACAGGTTCTAATGCTTTGGTAATCATATGGGTAACTTTAATGCTGTGTTCCATCCAAGGGTCATATTCCATAACTCTTTGTTTTTTAACATCTATCCAATTTGAATAGTAAATGATTTCCAGCACTGCATTATGTCAAGATTAGATGTCTGCATCAATTGCTGATCAAATTCCAGACAGGTTTATGTCCTTGACAGATTTAATGATGCCCTGAACATGTGGCTGAAGCAATAAATGATGCAAAATTTGAAGTTGTATTTGGAGATAAAAATACAATTTTGAGAGTTTCATCTTCATAGCAAACAGATTCAGGATGGCCAGGTGCATTGTCCATTATTAATACAGTGAAAATTGACTTCACGACCACATGTATAAGAAGTCATTTGGATTCAATCGAAGAGCGTTCTTTTTTATTTTACTTTCCTTCTTCTATCTGGATAAATCTTTTATTCCTAAATACAAACTTTGCCGATATATTTTTCTATCGAATGGAGATAAATAAAACAGAAGCACTACCTGATGTGATGACCACGATTTTATCGGAATCAAATTTTTTCCAGAGAAATAATGCTATTTGACCCTCCATAAGGCGACCACCTCCCTAACGCAACCACGACAATTATTTTTATAGACCAAACATAAAGTGAAACTATCTATGACAACCATAATTTTTTAACATCACTAATAATTGACTATTGCTTACATCAGTACCTTTTCTTTTAAATTTAAATTTCATTTAAGTCAAATCACTACAATTGAAAAAATTGCACCATGCGAATGTTTCCCCATTATTCATACCTCGAGAATGACATAGAGTGCTGGAATAACGAAATCACAGTATCATTTCTACTTTAATGTGATATTTTTTTAATATGCACATTCCATAGATTTGTATTTAAAATATGATGATTAAATTTTGTATTAAAACATTAAAAATCATAACTTGAAGGCTATGGCAAAATGATATAGTGAAAACAGAGAAAGTGAAAACAATCAGCCACCAGATCCAGATGTTTGTGTTCTACATAAGTGTATTAATCAAATGTAATCTTACTTGTGTATGTTATCACTACACTTTGGGTGCTGAAATATGGCTAAACCATGGGCTAAATGGAAAGTTATTGCCTTGAATTTAGAACAGCGAATAAAAATAATTAAAGACATTTATGCAACAAAGCATTATTGATACCTTTTTCCATACTAATTAAATATGTTATATTTTTGAATAAATGATAAACTGTGTTATAAATTGCAACAAAAACATACGTTTCGATTTTATTAAACTATAATCATTTTGTTTCATTTAAACATGCTGTATTATAATTAATCTGTATAAGCCGACCACCTGTATAAACAACCAGTTTTGATTCGAACCTCCTTGTATTATAATTAATCTGTATAAGCCGACCACCTGTATAAACAACCAGTTTTGATTCGAACAGGAGGTTCGAATCAAACCTGTCTTATACAGGTTTTACTGTATAACTTTAAAGTGCAATCCTTTTTGTTCAAAATATTTTTTTCACTTCTAGGATGAAACATTGATGGAGCCATTTCATAAACAAAATGGCTGTCATTCAAGTTTCATGATTTCTTCATTCTGTATAGTATGCCTGACTGTATCATATGATCTGCAGTGTTGCTACATAATGTAGAATTAATCTGTCCTGTCACATTTTTTGCCCTTTATACTTTTATGAATTTAGGCTCTGTTGGACACCCCAGAAGAGCCAGTCTCATCACAATTAACCCTTTTGTTGCCAATGATTTCAATTTCTGGTTGTAACAGCATGCTATTGATTAATTAAAATTAAGCCCAGTTAATATTCAAAAAATTAAAATTATCATATCTCTCTTAATTTTTGTCAAAATCTTTTGAAAGTTTTCACTTTATTGGATTTTTTGTTCTCTTTAACAATATAAGTATTTTTTGGAATTTTATTATTTTCACAATTTTTTGTTCCATCTGATAGATTGCTGAAAACATAATAATGCTTTGTTATAGTGATATTTTATCATGTTTTTAAAAGTGATGTTCCTATTATATAGGTTAATAATTGTGGACCTAAACTTTGAAAAAAAGAAGAATTTCAGTTTTATGAGAGGTTAAATCTAGCTTATTTTTCAATACTCCAGTTAATGATTTTTCTAAGAGTAATGATTATTATTTTTAAGACCTCCTGTTGTTTTCTGAGATAATTAAGCTGAATAGTGTTAAAGAAACTTTGATTAAGAAGGTTATCAAGGAGAATGTGCCAGAAAAGTGAACCAGAGCAAAATCGTTGTGGAAATCTTTGAATTATTTTCCTACTAAAAATGCAATTTACCATATTCAAAGTGTGATGCAGTTAATGAAGTAGTCCTTGATTATTTTAAAGAGATTATTTGGCACTTACGTTTGCAGATCTCCAGAAGCAGTTTAGACCAAAGAGAATTGTTGGAAGAGGCCTCATTGTCAAGATTAATAGTCACTATCCAAGTAAAATTGTTTCTCACCTCTGTATGTGTTTTAGTTTATGAATGGTGCTTTTAGTTGAACAATCTTTCCTAAACTGAATTGGCAATCAGATAAACCTTTATTGTTATTTAGTCAATGTTTAAGCCTTTTAGTAATTAACTTAATCCAAAATCTTACCAATACTGACAAAAAGCAGATTGGCCTGTAACTCTGGATCATAGGCATCCCTATTTTCACTTTTGAGGATGGGAACATTATTAGCTGTCTCCAGCAGGACAGACCCCAAATGCTAGACAGATGTTAAAATAAATAAATAAAATCGCTAAATTTCGCTTAATTTTCATTAAAATCTTTTGAAATTTTCAGTATTTATTGCATTTTTTGTTCTCATCCTAACAATGTAAGAATTTTTTTTAAATTTCATTTTTTTGTAGCTTTTCATTACATTTAGAAGATTGGTGAAAACACTATTTTTTTTATTTGCAATTTTAGCCATCCAATGAAATAATTAAAATTTAAAGATAGCAACAAGTCGTCTGAACAAAGTGATGCATAAATGGAGAAATTCAACCGAAATTTTTAGAAATTATCAATGAAAAAGTACAAGTTATAACATTTGTTGATTGAAGTTACATCATATAATTAAATATAAATATATTATTTAAAGAAATTACATGAAATCACTGAAATATTAATATTTATATTTATTAACTTGTTCTTACTTCATTTACTTACTTTTTCACAGTACTTTTATGAATTTTTTTATTTATATGAAAAAATCCACATATATATGAAAATAGCCTCATCTGATAAATAAATAGCTATAATATTTTCTGTTTCTCTAATTGGACAGCTATTGGTGTATTGTAACTCTGGATTCAATGCCACTTGCCTATGTCCAAAATAGGCTTGGCTGCAATTTCCCAGGAAAGGAGTGGCTGCTGTAAAGCAATTAAAAAGGTGCCACACCTCTTTAAATGGCCTGAGGATGTTTACATTTTTTTTTTTACAATTTTCTCCTAAATTTCAGTGAAATTAAAAGAAAAATTGAATGATTAAGATATATTTTAGTTTATTTTAACAGAATTGACCATTACTTATTATCTACAATATTTTTTTTTATTTTAAGAATTTTATAACTCATTTGAAGAAAAATTTGATTTTTTTCCAAAAATTTCCAAAATATCACTTATCAAATTGCATAATTGGTATGGGTTTGGCTAACAGAATGAGATAAAAAAAAAAAAAAAAATTCAAATTCTATCAAGCTGTTCAAATATAAACAATGTTTGTTTACACATAATTTAAAAAAATTTCAGACCATCATCAGAGGAGCGTATTTTCACTGATTACATACAATAAAACTGATTTTCAAAAGCTGGATTAATAAAATTAGGATTGAATTTTTTATTTCATTTTTTTTTATTATTATTTTTTGTTCTTTTGTTATTTTTTGTTCATTTGTTTTTGTTTTATGTTGTTGTTTATAATAAAAATATAATAATAAAAAAAATGACACAGCATGGACACTCAAGGTGTTAAAAGATTAAGCATTGTTGAAAAAGCCTACACCTAAATCTTCGAATCAGTTGTATTCCCAATTGCTTACACTTTGCAACAATGGGTTATGTTTTATAGGAAATAAAATAGATAAAATTAAGATTATTGAATTTATTATATGAATTAATGATGTTTTACAGAAATATTCTGTTTATGGATTATGATAGTAGTTAAATTATGTAAAATACATGATTACTAAAATGTATTTATGCCAGTGAGAGACCCACACTGAAGAATGCTGGCTGCTGCATGCTTGATGTGCCTGCACTAGAGGATCAAATGTGCTTAAAATAATCAAAATCAATCAATAATCAATTCATTATTTCTGATGAAAACCGATTATATAATAATTCAAATTTGATTATTTTTTGAATTTTCAAAATGATATAAAATCAGTTACTGGAAATAGCCATATGGTTAATTTCATTAATTTTTTTTAAATGATTGATTGATTCATCACTTAACTAACTAGTTTTTAAGAAATATTTAACTTAAAAACTAGTTAATTTTTGATAGTAAAATTATTATGTTATAATAACTATCATAATATGATTAACATCATACATATGAATCATATTACAATAATTGCAAAATTACGAACTAAACTCTTAAAAACAAAAGCATTAATTGCAGTTAAATCTATACAATCAGGATAAATATTTATTAAAATAATGTTTTCAATCATCAAATAAGATTCTCATCAGTTTTCAGTTCATACAAGTTAAAATACAAAAATTTTAAATACAGTTGTTCGTATATTCAATTACATATACAGTATATGTGTCTTGCAATGTAAAAGATTTTATAGACTTAACTGCAATTAATGCTTTTGTTTTTAAAAGTTTAGTTCATATTACAGTAGTTATATTTCCTGTCTATTATTATAAAATTAAATTATGAGTCCATGATGATTTAATTACCATAATAATTATGTACTTTATATAGATAACTTTGGTTTGTATAAGTTGTGAATTGTTATTTAATAATCTTGCTTTATTATGAATAAATTTTTCCCTTTGAATAAAATATTTATGGATTAAATGTACATATTATAAAAGTGTATTTCATGATAAGTATTGATGGGAATTTCAAAACCTTTTACTGATAAATAAATATATAATAATTATCTAGGCTATATAATAACAATTTAAAAAATTCTGACACAGTAAGCAAAAGATTTTAGATTAATGTGCAGATTGTGAAATTATAATAAATTATATTTGGAAGAACTGTATTCAAAATTTCATTAAATCAAATAAAAGTTGTTTAAAATTAATAATTTGTATTTATTAATGGATTAAAAACACAAATTATCTTTCATTATATTAAAAAATATAAGATAAACTCTGTGTTTGATATATTTGAAATAAATTTGACAACCACCAAATGAAAATATATAGTTGTGATCACATATTGCTAACATACTAAATCAGATAACACTGTCTATCTTAATAAACAGATTAAGTTATTGCCTATATGTTTCAGGCTCCTCATGTACATTTATATGAGCATGTCCATTATATTACATTATAATTTAATTATTTTTTAATAAATTTTCAACTAAATAAAATTGCTTAAAAATTAAATTTACAAATTAGATTACAGAAAATTTATGAAAATGAGTTTTTTGTAATCTCAAAATTAACATGTAAATTTAATAACACAGTATTTATTTCTGGTTTGTATGTGTGTATGTATGTATATATATATATGATAGTTATCAAAATTTCAAAAAATATATATACTGTAAGACCCTGTTTAACATGGGATACATTCCAAACAAACCAAGTGCTAAATGAAAGTGTTAAACAAAATCATCTTAACATGTAAATAATGGGTATAAGTAAAATAGGACAAAAGAATATACATATCAAGACAGCATAGGAGTATCAATGTAACAAATTCCTGTGATTTAGGATTTATGTAAAAATAACAGTTTGAAAAACCACGCCAAAGTGAATGAATAAAAATATAGAATTCGGAAAAAACCGTGTTATATCGAAACAGCGTTAAATGGAGCAGCGTTAAGCAAGGTCTTACTGTAAACTGGATTTGAATATATAAACATGGTGCTATATATACTATTTTCAGGTTAGACCTATTTATTGAATATAATGACTTTTATTGTATAATTTAAAAATAAATTGTCATTTACTTTATATTGATTTTTTAATTTTTGTAATAAAATAGTCATAAATAAAATTAAATGCATTTTATTCTATAATTTAAAACAGTTTTATTACAAAAATTTAAAGATCAATACAAAATGAACAACAATTCATCTTGAATAATATAGAACCTCAATTAAACAAGACTTTGCCTTTCCATCTTTCTCTGGCTCCAGATCTGAACTAGTCAAGATTCTGAAATATAGTATTATTCTAGTAACGTTCTATAATAGTGATGTATAAATAGTAATGATATGCAATTTTATTACATCTAAAATCATGTATTTTACTAAATAATTTTAGATGTACACGAGACTATATTTGATATAATGAAGCTCATGTTTTAGTTAAGTACCAGATTCAAAATATTAATACAAACCTCTGGCTTTAGAATGTGCTCTGGGAATCGAAGTATAAAATTTAATAAAGTATATAAACCATGATAAATAATATCAATATGATCAGAATTCTTTGCTAATTTTTTAATAGACTGATATGAATCCTCTGAAATAGGTTTTCCTTCAAAATCTAATACTGCAACTGCAAAAAATAAGAAAATACAGTTAAAAATGTACATTTTTACTTCTTCCTTCATATATACACACTTCTTAACTCTCAAACTCATACATTCTATGATACTTATCTACTTGCTCTCGCCACTCTTTCTTCTGCACTTATCATTTACATGTCCAATATATAATCATTTCAAAATCAAATATGTTTGAAAAAATAAGGCAGAAAGCTTAAGAATTAAATAAAATCAATTTAAGAAACATTTATACGAAGTCTTAAAATTGTTCCGATGGTGGGAAAGCGCGATATAAATATTAATATCAATGCACTATTTTTTAAATAAATTACAAATTTTCAAAATAAATTTGAATTAAAAACACCGATAACGTCATGTTCCATCATATTACAGTATTTTATTAATGTATCAGAAAATATACAATTTCTTACGTTTAATTAAAGCTCTAAACGTTTGTTTATCAACTGCGTTTAATAATCTACAAAAGTCTTTTATTTCGTTGGAAGTTTTCGGATCAAATGTTAAATATCTTTCACCACTCCCACTTCCACCTAATGGAGTAGCCATCTTTGTTTGCAATAGCGACACCTCTGCATTTTTTTCGATAACGATTCATTTTAACAGTACGTAACATATTTTATTTCAGAAAATCTCTCACAAAAATAATTTTAATTATTTAGAACAGAATGTTAGTTTCATTTTTATTTAAATTTTTTATGCTGATTAATAAAATAATTCCATTTAATTATTATTTAAAATCAATAAACAAACCTCAATTAATGAGCAATAATCAAAACAATATTATATTTGGTATAAAATTTATTTTAAATATTATCAAATATTTTTAAACTGTAGATTTATTAACGCATTAATATAATAAAAAGTTAATCAATTAAAAATATATCGCTAAATGAAAAACGGAATTTACATTTGTGTGTTTGAGAAGCTAACTGGAAATTATTTCGATTCAGTTCAGCTTCATTAATATATAATCAATATTTTATAGATAAGAAGCCTCACGCAGACTTAGAACTTCATTAAAATTCCGATTTTGAAATTGCCTAAAAGTCAGCCGACTCAAAGGATTCAGTGCCCTGAGCCAATTTAGCTATTGGTGCCTCGTATAATTGATACATCAAAAAAGATGCATTCAAAAATTAATTCTTTCAATCTGCGTATAGTGTAATATTTATTAATTTTGTTATTTTTTACTGCAACTCTCTCAATTTATGGCTTCCCAAAAGTTTGACGTCTCGAGTCAGTGCGGTCAGTGGCATACTTGGTCACGCCTAGAGCCGCCTGCTAAAAAGTATAATAGAAATGCTCATGTTTTCTGTGCATAAGATATTTTGTAATAGTAATAATAATATGATGATGACTTAAATATATTCACGTTAGAGAAGAAAATTGCGTCGTAAAATTTAAAAGATTATAATAATAAGTATTGTATTTAAAGTGAATAGGCAGTGAAATATTTTACTTCCGCATTATATATATTGGAATTACATATTATTGTTTTCTGAATTTAATAATGTGGCATGTTTTTATTTATTTTAAAATCTATAAATAGTTAACAGACATAACAAGCATTTAAATGAAATTACAAATACACATAGGAAGTAGCTTTTTATTTTATTGCTCGGAATCGATGCAATAAAATAAAAACTATTTCCTACAGAGATATAAAAGAAGGATAAAATATATAAAGATTTATTATGGGAATTATTCAAGTTAAGTATTAATATAAAGGCTTAATAATGTCTGCTTGTATATCCTCCTAGTGGTATTTTTATTTTTTTTTTCCAAACTTCGCGAGAAAGTTGAAATTTGAGGTAAAAACAGAGACGCTACTCACATAAACATAAAAAATCTGAAACCCATAAAACTTCATCCTAAGTGATGAGAAATGGGGTTGAAAGTCAGCATTAATATCACACTTTTCCAAAAAATCTCATTTTAAGGGATAGAAAGGCAATGCTTAGCTCAGTTTTTTTTTTTTTTTTTTAATTTTGGGAGTTAGGATCGTCACTAACTCAAAATTAAATACATTTTTGCACTATGGTCATCGTTAATTCTTTTTCTAAATCATGCAGACCAAAGAATATGATGATTTTCAATGTTTTTGCATATTTTTGAAATATTTTTGTAGACCGGCTTAAGTACATTTTCATTTTCCATAAGATAAAAAAAGAAAAAAGACTGTCAGACAGACTCAAGTATTAGTTTATTATAAGTAAGCATATGTTTGGCCGATATCGATCAAATATTTATAATTTCGACCTCTGATCGGTTGACTATTATCCAGACAGAAAATAACGGCTTTAAAACAATCTTTGTAAAATAAATGATTATTATGCATTAATTTTATTTGAAGGACAAGGATGAGAGTATTTTACCAGCATTTCTTTTCTTTCGTCCCACTATTATTCAATAGTAGCAAAAAAATGTTTAAAAAAACACACTTTTAAAAAATCTCATTTTAAGGGATAGAAAGGCAATGCTTAGCTCATAGTTTTTTTTTTTTTTTTTTATATATTTTTTTTTATTTATTTTTATTTATTAATTGTTTTTTTTTTTTTTTTTTTAATTTTGGGAGTTAGGATCGTCACTAACTCCAAAAATTTTTTTTTTTATCATTACAATTTTTAATTTATGTACTATATGCTAGAAATAACTGTGATCTCTGTCTATTTTTATAGGTTATAGTGTAAAATAAACTCTAGTCTATGCTTAATAAGTAGTCATATTAACTCCAGTGCAGTCACTTAAACTTAAGCGTATTATATTACTCTCAGGTTTGTAAAATACAGTAGATCACCATTATTTCTAACGTTAAATATAATCAAATTAATCACGTTTTTTGAAAAAGTAACTACGAAAATTTATAATTATTCATTCCAAAGGTGAAGAACAAAGGGATCAGACTAAACTTTTACCTTCTGAACTTATAATTTAATAAACACAAAATTCAAAAGTTAATATTTTCTTTTCGTGGTCTTTGTTTATTATTCTGTTCACTATTTTAAATTAGTTTAAAATAAATATTTTAAACTAATTTAAAATAAAATTATATTTAAATTGAATAGATTTTTGCGTTTTTTAAAAAAGTTTATGAATTTTTATGTAATGTTTTTATTGAATATTGGGGAAAAAATTCATTTATAATACTTGTATCATATCTAGGTAATTTTATTTATCTAATTAAACTATGTTCAGAATGAATGAAATTTAACACTTTTAATTATTTAATATAAAGGTGGTATATTTTATTAATAACTAATAAAAATGTTTGATAGCGTAATAGAGACTACCATTAATATTAACTTTATATTGGGTAACGGCGCAGCGCAATTATTTTTATTTCGTTAGCATTACATAATGATTAAATTATAAGCTTATCTAAAATAATAATAATAATAATGTTTTATTTACTTAATTTTCTAAAATAATTTCATCTTTTATTCTCAATTTTATTGGAGCATAACATTTACAAAAGTTAAAATTCTAGAAAAGAAAAAAACTCAGGTAAATAACTGATACATTTGAACAAATAAAATTATAAAAAAGAAAAAAATTATCGTTTGAATCACAAACATTTACAGATTACCTTTCGAAATTCGCATTTTTCAAAAAAATAATATCGAAAAGATAAGATGTCTGGTTTATTTTTTCCTAGTTTTGTAAAGGGTTAATTTTCTTATACTGATCGATAAGTTGTTACTACGTAGATACCCATAATAATTTTGGATTTAAATATTTATAAAAAGTGTTGTTAAATATTCTTTAGAGACAATATTTATTTGATTGACAACATAACGAAGAATGTTCATCTATAATTCCTTTTCTTTTCTAATAATAAGTTTTGGCTTTTAATAGAATGTCAAAACCCAAGAATTAAAACTAATACATCTTTTTATTATTTAATATTTTTTAAAATGAGTGCATTTTTAATTCAATTCATTCAATAATATGGAATAAAGACTTGAAAAAGATTTAATTCGTCACTATTGTGTGGAAAATCGATTTTGAATGTGAATAAATTGCAGCCAGTTAAAAATTTCATTTGAATGATTTTAAACGAAGGATATGTATATATGTATATATATATACTCGTAAACAGATTAATGAATAAAAATAAATTGAAAATAACTATTGCTTAATTATATTTCTGTTGAGGTTGATTATTAAAAACCTTTGAAACGGAACTAAATATAAATCAAAATGTATGTATAGTCTGAAAGCTTTTTGTATCAATTTATTATTATAATTTTTTTGTTAAGTTTAACGAACTTTACACCGCCTTTGACGCCGAAAGAATGAATAGGAATCGGTCAATAATTGATATGAATTCGGTTTTGTATTGAAAGTCGAACACGATAGCGATGGTTCTATTTTGAACGGGATGATATGGAGTAATAACATTTTTTTAAATTAAAAAAAATTTTATCGAAGAAAGTTCAAAGATCATAAAGGTCGTTTCCCTAAAATGTTCGTCGTCGGTTCAAAATTCTAATCAATATCAAGTATTTTCACTATTTAAAAAACACATGAGTATATATAAAGTAATGTATATATATTAATCTTATTGCTTATTTCGATGAAATTAAAAAAAACTGCCTTAGCTTAAGTCATCTATTTATTCTTTTTAGAAGAAGAAAAAATTCAATTTATGAAATTGCATTTAAAAATATTTAAATAATTCACTGAAGCTGTTGTATAAAGGGGGAAAAAATCTTTTTAGACAAAAAATCCTCCTACTGATGAAAAGGTCATTAAAATATTTTTGAATGCCTTCTAATATCGATGATAGAGAATCTAAAGGCTGTTGCCCGCTACATCATTCGATATTAGTATGTCACCGGAACGAAAAATTCAAGGTGCCCTTTTTTTTAATATTTTATACTTTCTATAGCATGCTCGCCAAAATTTTAAAAAGTCATAACTATTTATATTTCTTAAATTTTCGTAATTTTATATTCCTTTAAAAATTTGTATTCTGTGAAGTAATAATCATGATTATATAATACTGACTGTACTAGTTTCCGTTGCATTTTAGTAGATCAGCCATTATTTAATTCTATTCATAAAAAAAAAAAAATTATACTTGAAATCATCTTTAGACTATGGTCAGGTTAATAGTACCTATTTTATATACACTGACGGAAAAAAAAATCCCAACACCAAGAAAGACTTGTGTTAGATAAACAAAATTTGGTAGGCGTGTTTATACATCTGAA